>AWOL01S0014288.1:3420-53816 GCA_000715115.1 Nicotiana otophora
ATCGTAACCTTTACCCATACCACATATACATATAATATACATGTATATAATGCCATTTGGTCATGGGTCAATGTACATGTATATATGAATGCAATGCATAATGAAGTAAGTCAATAAGATCTCTCNATCAATCTCCTAGATGCGTCCAAACCTCACCCGAGCCCTCAAGACTACTCTCCAACCATTTGCACAAGTACATAATCATCATACGAACTCACTTGTGCGGTCAAAATACCAAAACACAAGAACATTACAATGAAACTTAAGAATTGCAAAAAGACAACATACATCTAATTCCTATTATACAAAGTCAGAATGACACCAAATTATGTTCCAAATAAAAAAATGGAGTCGTACAAAGTCACAAAACCAGAATCCGATCCCGATAGACATAAACTCAAACCNCTGAACAGACAATATAATAACAGGACAGAGGGGGAATCAAGAACATAGGCATCCCTATTACTTCTAAGAATAGAGTCATTTGTGAAAGTTGCATGTTTGCTCGTTTTGTTTGTATCATATGGATAATGCCAAAAGGAAAGAAGAGATAGCCCTAACATGCCTTATCACAGTCTATCCAACGACCACGTTGAAATCATCTCATCGTACTTTAATCTACAACAATGATAATAATGCTATTTGTTAAGCTACGAAAGATGTAACTATCGTACAACGAACAACAAGCTTATTAATTATTAAAATGTCCAGCATCTCCCTTGTTTTCCTTTCTTTCCCCAAGTCCATAAAAACAACAAGATATCATACGACCTTCAACTATATACATTCAGAACCACAACAAACCGAATAGCCCAACAACACAATTCACCCTACACAACAACAAGTCCACAAATGTCACCAACATAACTATTACTTAACACGACGAGCGGTAATCTTGGATTGGAACCAAACCCCAACTCTTTTTACCATCTCCCTTATACTTAAAACGCCTTCAAACAATCCAGAATAGAAAAACATATATTGGCATGACATTGCAACCTTATATCCATCATAAAAGTTACATCAAATAACCCAACAACATATCACAACAATATGGACAACTTCTATGTATTGTGTGGTTGCTTATTCTACTATTTAAAACATTATCAACATACTAAAAATATTTACCAGAATAACAACAATATGAAAATTATAACCAAGCCATTCCCCGTGATTTCCAGCCATATGAAGTCATATACACAACTCCAAAATAGTCCAATAAGAGACAACAACTTCTTATACAACCTCAAGTTCTATCTTGTAATTCTTCATCCCAAAAACTTAATCAACGCATATAAAAGCTTAAGCCCAAGAAAAATAGTGTTATACATACCTTAAATATTAAAAAAGAAAATTGATAACAAAGCTTTCCTTAGCTTACAAGCACCCTTAATGGCATCACAATACCATAGAGACTCTTTTCTTCACTTAGGCTATGTTTTGAGGATAGGTCTAGGTAAAACCACCTTGGATTAGACCGGGAACCTTGGAGAGCTGTTAGAGAGGTGTTCAGAGAGTTTGGGAAATTTGCTTGGTCAAAAATAGCCAAAACTGAGGCGTCCAACCCCGTTACAATTTGCAAGGGTCGTCCACCACCTAAGTGGGTCCCATTGGAAATGTGCAAGGGTCGTCCACCACCTAAGTGGGTCCGAAAAAGCGGCCTGCTCCAGTCCCATCTGCCAATTACAAATGCGATTAGGGGTTCGCATATGCGAACCCAGAACCCATCGCAAATGCAATATTAGTTCTGCAATTTCAAAAGTTGGTCCCCTAGCGCAACATCGCAAAAGCGAGCAAGATCTCATAAATGCGATGATCACAAATGCGACTATTTCCTCACAAATGCGAGAACAGAACACTTGCAAAAATCCTAACCTATGTCAATCTCCTAGATGCGTCCAAACCTCACCCGAGCCCTCAAGACTACTCTCCAACCATTTGCACAAGTACATAATCATCATACGAACTCACTTGTGCGGTCAAAATACCATAACACAAGAACATTACAATGAAACTTAAGAATTGCAAAAAGACAACATACATCTAATTCCTATTATACAAAGTCAGAATGACACCAAATTATGTTCCAAATGAAAAAATGGAGTCGTACAAAGTCACAAAACCAGAATCCGATCCCGATAGACATAAACTCAAACCATGGAAACTTAGAAAAATTCTAAGCCTTCAAATTGTCAACTTTCGCCAAAAGTACTAGATCAACCTAGAAACTTCCGAATCCAATTCTGGGCATATTCCTAAGTCCAAAATTACCATATGGCTCTATTGGGATAATACAAACTTCGTCCCGAGGTCAAATACACAAAATTCAAGATTGGTCAACTCTTCCAACTTAAAGCTTCTTAGTTGAAAATCATTCTTCCAAATCAATCACGAATTGCTAAGGAACCAAAACAAACGATACACACAAGTCATAATATATCATACATTTCTACGCTTGACCTCAAACCACCTAACTGAATACAAATTCTCATAACAACTTATCGGGTCAATACATTCTCCCCTACTTAAACATGTGTCGATCGTCGAATGTGCGAAGAATCGTCCGAAAGCTATCAAGTTACTGTATAAAATAACCACGCCCATACCCATGGGTGATCTCACTTCATCCCAATCTATATGAGTCTGAGAACACAATCTAATTGATGATCATCATTACCTTAACATTGGCCCACAACCCTTAGAACCCAATCTCCAACTTCCCAAATTAATTATAAGACACAATTCTTGCATCTATATGTTGTATAAGTCAATATTAAGCTGCATCAAGCCGTAACCATATCCCAAGTGTATTCAAATTATATTCCACATATCTTAGATACACATAGCCATATCTTTCGACCATAATAGTCTTTCAAATAGCAAATACTGTACCGGTATCTAATATCCTATCAATAAAAACCTTGTTCCAAATCTTCAAACACAACCAATGATGAAAGAAAGAAACAGAAACTCATAACCCTCCATCATATCAACCAGTCATGGAGCTCTCTTGCCCGACGAGAACCAAAGCCAAAATTTAGGCTGTCTAAAAATACTATAGTTCCAAACATAGATTAATCAAATCTGATGGCACTCAATTCAGGCCCAATAACTTCACCTCATCCAATACAAGCCGTTGTACCAATATGCCACACAAATCCTACCTAGAGCCGCATACCATGCAATAAGTGCACCAAATAAGCTACTAATTTGATGTACCGAATAATTGAAGAGAATCAAATGAGAGAACTGCCCCGCAAGCTCGACAGATACCACCATGAAGCGCAATGCTATGAAGCCATCACACAAGAGAGAAAAAAACACAATAATTAAGCAAAAAGGATCATATCCCAACATAACTCTGATATGTTGTGTGATCCAATCAAATCACCTGTACAATAGGATACGTTGAGCCGTGATGCTCACTATCAACAACCATATACATATCAATAACAAATATGCGAAGTGCATGACCATAACCATGGAAATATTGATAGCACAATATACCACAAATAGAAAGACCACAACCAAGGCGCAATCAACCATTTAATACCCCGAGAATCATCTCGCTCGAATTTTGCCATAAGGCCCCCAACAGAATCGCATTAGGTAAAAGTAATCAACAGATCATAACCTATCATAGCATATGAGAGTAACACATGGAACATATTAGAACACGAATAAGATCCACTCCAACTGATAACACATCCCTCCACAATAACTGTGTTGGGTAGATAAATCCGACCTGATGTAGAATGCACATTCTCATTAGGCCCACCAGTGGCCTCCAAATCAATTCCGATCCTCCCAAAATAGGTGGATAACAATAGAAATTTAAACAATAATCGATCTATAAGACATGCCTATGAGAATCCTCTTCGTCTTCAAATCCCTAGAATACCATAATCTCCCGATCCCAACTACATTATTCAAATTATTGACATATTCATAATACACAATCGATCCACGAGAAATACTTCCATAATTCCTTATTGCCATATAGATAAATCTGAACATCATTATTCAATCTATCGGGCCATTAGTTAATACATGCCAGGTACCTGCAAGTCAAAGCACAATGTGCCTTTTGTAGTGCGCACCCTTCTTAGGTGGTACCAGATAATGCTATCACACTTCTAAATATTTGAAACCATCCATGCTATCTAGAACTCGTGACCCCATACAAAAGACAAATAATAACACACAACATGTTCCTTATGCCGCTAGCAGACATCCAGCCCAAGCCGTCCTCGACACTATTAAGAACTATTCGAAACCCGTCCACACTTAACTAAGCAATCAGAACTGAATTATTCCAACTTACCTATGTCACGCAAGTCGTCAAGCCCAAGTGTATGGACACAAAACACCTGTAAAGCATCACCACACCAAGGGATCCAATTACCTTTAGTACTATGCTGACCCTACACTACCAAGCCGACCAATTTCTTCAAATCCTACTCAACTTGTCTTCAAGTTAACAATTCTCCTTGCTAGTACACTATGATCCTAAACTAAAGATCACCGCAAGAGATCCTAGCACAAACAACATCATCCAAAATCCCATAAACCATTGTATTTGTAAGGCCCCGTAAAATTTTACCTAAAATCCAAGGTCTCATGGTGCCGAGGTAGGCGTATATGTTAATGATGGCCGCGGTACAGACTTATTGGGTTGAACAGTACGGAACAGAGTTGAAGAAAAATGCTTTGCAGAAAAAGGCATTTCTGTGGCCTACTATGCGTCTGCAAAATCACTCCGCGGGCTGCAAAATGGCCGCAGAGTGAGGCAGTCAACTAGGAAACTTTTGGATATCATTCCGCGGCCAATTATGCGACTGCAAAATGATTTCGCGGGTCGTACATCGATCGCAGAACCAGCATGTAGATTTGTTGGAGGGATGTTCTGCGGCGCATTATACGACTGCCGAATATGTATGCGGGCCGCACAACATCTGCATACCCAGGCAGTGGTGCCCAGTTTCGGAGGGCCATTTCACGGACCGCAGAGGCATTATGCGGTAGTATATGCGATCGCAGACCTGTGTAGGGGCTCCTATTTTTCTAGTTTTTGCACCCCTGGGAATCATGTTAAAGGGGAAAACATATATTTCTAGAGAAAGGGAGTGTCACAGAGGGAGAAAAGGAGTTCCTAAGCTTCATCCACCAATTCCTACTGAAATCTTAGAAGATTAATAAGGAAAGCGCACTAGGTCTTCATCCTAGAGGTAAGATTTTATACCCTAACCCTTAATTTCAAAATTTAACTAAAAATCGGCAATTAGTAAGATAATTTAGGGGTATGGGAGTTGCTTATTTTGCATGCATGTGTCCTCAAGGGATGTAGGGAAACAATGGCAAAGCATGGGTTGTGGGAATATGGAATCCTCCATAAAAGGACCTTGAAACCTTAATATGGACCTAGTGTTTGATAAAATGCTCGAATGAGCTAGAACCATGATCATCTAGCTAAGTTTGGTTCAATTTGTTGCATTTCTAAAATAGATCGAAGTTGCTAAGAATTTCAGAACAGTTTAGAGTCTAAAGAAGCTCAAGTGAGATATGTTGGCTAAACTCATCTCTTAAAATTGAACCCCACAACATCCATGTAAGTCCCAAGTTGCTTATTGTGAATCGATTACCCGGATAAGCTAGTGTCAAAAGACATCCATGATCAATATGTAATTCAATGCTCTTATTATGTNTGGATATCATTCCGCGGCCAATTATGCGACTGCAAAATGATTTCGCGGGTCGTACATCGATCGCAGAACCAGCATGTAGATTTGTTGGAGGGATGTTCTGCGGCGCATTATACGACTGCCGAATATGTATGCGGGCCGCACAACATCTGCATACCCAGGCAGTGGTGCCCAGTTTCGGAGGGCCATTTCACGGACCGCAGAGGCATTATGCGGTAGTATATGCGATCGCAGACCTGTGTAGGGGCTCCTATTTTTCTAGTTTTTGCACCCCTGGGAATCATGTTAAAGGGGAAAACATATATTTCTAGAGAAAGGGAGTGTCACAGAGGGAGAAAAGGAGTTCCTAAGCTTCATCCACCAATTCCTACTGAAATCTTAGAAGATTAATAAGGAAAGCGCACTAGGTCTTCATCCTAGAGGTAAGATTTTATACCCTAACCCTTAATTTCAAAATTTAACTAAAAATCGGCAATTAGTAAGATAATTTAGGGGTATGGGAGTTGCTTATTTTGCATGCATGTGTCCTCAAGGGATGTAGGGAAACAATGGCAAAGCATGGGTTGTGGGAATATGGAATCCTCCATAAAAGGACCTTGAAACCTTAATATGGACCTAGTGTTTGATAAAATGCTCGAATGAGCTAGAACCATGATCATCTAGCTAAGTTTGGTTCAATTTGTTGCATTTCTAAAATAGATCGAAGTTGCTAAGAATTTCAGAACAGTTTAGAGTCTAAAGAAGCTCAAGTGAGATATGTTGGCTAAACTCATCTCTTAAAATTGAACCCCACAACATCCATGTAAGTCCCAAGTTGCTTATTGTGAATCGATTACCCGGATAAGCTAGTGTCAAAAGACATCCATGATCAATATGTAATTCAATGCTCTTATTATGTTGTACTACTATTTGAGAATGTGTTCAAAGTATGAGTTGCATATCTCAATGCCTTGACTTCAAGTTGTCTTTCAAGTTAGAGCTAATGAAATTTATGTAAGAAACCGTAATGTGCCTAAGACTCATATTTGCTCATATGTGTGCTTAAATAACTTTAATAGAAATTCCTTCTTGTTGGAAAGTCCATGATGATGATTGAAATTACAAAGGTGTGCATGAAATATGAAACATGAAATATGAAATACGTAATGCGCAATGTGAAATATGAAACACGACCAACATGCCAAGAGAAATAATACAATTATGACCACTATTGCTAATACAATGAAGAGATGTGCAAGAAATATGAAACAAGATGATTGATAGAAATGGATAATGGCTTGCATGAGATGGCCTAGCCGATCGGGTCATGATCGGACGCCATGACGCACACATGGTGGTGACTATATTGGCAATTGTAATCAAAACTGTGAACAATGGTATATCGGTACTAAAGGTCTCCCAACTTAAAATGTCTAAATTTACTTGAAAACTTATATCATTCCTAATTTGATATTTGGTAACTGCTTGAGGCTTTAACTGATATCATGATTATCCTAACTTGCATTAATGTTCGTTCTTATGAGAGGGTGTTTAGTCATATATACTAGTACTATTCGACAGTACTGACGTCCATTGTTTTGGGGGACGCTGCATCTTTCATGGATGCAGGTGGTTCCATAGCAGGCTGCACTGATCAGTGATAGCGACACACTCTCTTCCCAACTGTCTTGGTGAGCCCCACTTCACTTAGGGTCATGTATCTTTTGTTCATTATATCATTATGTTTTGAGGTATAGCTAGAACCTTGTTGCCGATACTATCATTGTACTATTTGTATTTATTAGAGGCTCCGCAGACATAGTGTGGGTGTATATGAGTGTTGGGAAAGTCAAACAAAGTATGTTGTGTTTTGATAACTTGTTCCACTTCAAACCATGAGAATGTATGTATTGTAAGACTTATTAAATAAACTAACTAATGGTAATGAATTTGGTATTGTCTACATGATCTCATTATTGGTTAATTATCCAAGATATGTGTTCTCTCTAAATCATGGGCGAGTTTGGGTAGAAAGTATTCAACAGGCTTGCTTGACCGGGTTCGCTCAGTTATGTGTCGGTCGCGCTCCCCGAGTTCAGGGCGAGACAAACTTGGTATCAGAGCCTAAGGTTTTAAAGTGTCCTAGGATGTCTCGGAGCCATGTCTAGTAGAGTCCTTCTTATCGGTGTGTTGTCGACCACATCTATAATTAGGAGGCTACTTAGACATTTAGGAATAATACCCTTCTTCGATGTACTTGATTGTGCGATAAAGCTGATTATACAATTGTTCCTCCTTTAACTCGTGCATTGCTCTAACTTTCAGTAAATGGCACCTAGGAAGAAGGCAAAAATTGGCCAAGGAGCCGATGTTACCCCAGGAGTGGCAGTTGATTCTATCATTGATGATGCGGGTGAACACCCGAGGGGTGAGGATATTCCCCCGATTGCTACACTACCTAGTTGTACTATTCCTGCTTAGGGTGCACCGGTTCCTAAACCGGACGAGTGGAGTTGGCCTCCTAATGCCTGAAGGGGGTGGCCTATTCTTGGTTTGAGATGTGGAAGGATTCCCGTGAGGAGGGGAGCCCTTCGGCGAGGTGGAGTGAGTTTGCCGACCCTTTCATTGATCATTTTTTGCCTGCCGAGACTAAGGCAGCCCGTGCTCTGGAGTTTGAAAACCTAAAACAGGGTAGCAAGAGTGTGTGGGAGTACAATATGTAGTTTGCGCGCCTGTACAAGTATGTTATTCACATGCTGACCACTATGGAGGCTAGACTGCGTCGGTTTTACAGGGCCTTAGCCCTTTGGTTATCAATAAAGCAGCTACATCTTCCTTAAATTCTGACACGAACTATGGGAAGATGGTAGCATTTCCTTAAGCTACAGATAACTGTAAGTTGAAGAACAGAATTAAGCGAGAGAGTAGCAGTAAGGCTGGGTCCGTGGGCAACTTTGGGAATTCATTTGGTTGCGGTAGGTCGACATACAGGGGAGGGTCATCAGGGCCATCCCAGTCATTTGCTCAGTCTTCAGCCTGTACACCTAGTGCTTGATAAAATTCTCAAATGAGCTAGAACCATGATCATATTCAAAAGTTTTTGTTCAATTTGCTACTTTTCTAAAATAGATTGATGTTGCTAAGATTTCTAGAACATTTAGAGTTAAGGAAGCTCAAGTAAGATATGTTGGCTAAATTCTTCCTAATTTTGGTTCAATTTGCTACTTTTCTAAAATATATTGAAGAATTTCCGGAACATTTAGAGTTAAGGATGCTCAAGTAAGTTATGTTGGCTAAACGCTTCTCTTACACTTTAACTCCACAATATCCATGTAAGTCCCAGGTTGCTTATTGTGAATCGATTTCCCGGATAAGCTGGTGTCAAAAGACATCCGTGATCAATATATAATTCAAATACTCATGTTATGTTGCACTTCTATTTGAGAATGTGTTCAAAGTAGGGTTTGCATATCTAAATGCCTTGACCTCAAGTTCTCTTTCAGAGGAAAGCTAATGAAAGCTTATGTAAGAAATCGTAATGTGCCTAAAACTTCTATTTGCTAAAATATGTGCTTAGATGTCTTTAATAGAATTGACTTGTTATTGGAAAGTCCATGATGATGGTTGAAAGTAAAAAGGCATGCATGAAATACGAATCATGGAATTCGAAATGTGAAATATGAAACACGGCAAATGTTCCAAGAGAATTAATACAATTGTGACCATTAGTGCCAATGAAATGAGGAGATGTGCAACAAATATGAAACGACATTATTAATAACAAAGGGTGAGGTCTCACATGAGACGGCCGACCCGATCGGGTCATGATCGGACACCATTCCGCACACATGGCGGTGACTATGTTAGAATTGTAATTGAAATTGTGATTTGGTTGATGTATCGCATTAGACGACCTACCCGATCGGGTCATGATCGGACACCATTCCGCACACATGGCGGTGACTATGTTAGAATTGTAATTGAAATTGTGATTTGGTTGATGTATCGCATTAGACGACCTACCCGATCGGGTCATGATCGGACACCATTCCGCACACATGGCGGTGACTATGTTAGAATTGTAATTGAAATTGTGATTTGGTTGATGTATCGCATTAGACGACCTACCCGATCGGGTCATGATCGGACACCATTCCGCACACATGGCGGTGACTATGTTAGAATTGTAATTGAAATTGTGATTTGGTTGATGTATCGCATTAGACGACCTACCCGATCGGGTCATGATCGGACACCATTCCGCACACATGGCGGTGACTATGTTAGAATTGTAATTGAAATTGTGATTTGGTTGATGTATCGCATTAGACGACCTACCCGATCGGGTCATGATCGGACACCATTCCGCACACATGGCGGTGACTATGTTAGAATTGTAATTGAAATTGTGATTTGGTTGATGTATCGCATTAGACGACCTACCCGATCGGGTCATGATCGGACACCATTCCGCACACATGGCGGTGACTATGTTAGAATTGTAATTGAAATTGTGATTTGGTTGATGTATCGCATTAGACGACCTACCCGATCGGGTCATGATCGGACACCATTCCGCACACATGGCGGTGACTATGTTAGAATTGTAATTGAAATTGTGATTTGGTTGATGTATCGCATTAGACGACCTACCCGATCGGGTCATGATCGAACGCCATGTCGCACACATGACGGTGATCGTGTTAGAATTGTAATTAAGATTGTGATTTAGTTGATATCTCGCATGAGACATCCTAGCCGATTGGGTCGTGATCGGACGCCATTCCGCACACATGGTGTTGACTGTGTTGGAAATCGTAATCGAAATTGTAATTAGTTGTATACCGGTACCAAAGATTTCCCAACGTAAAATTTGGAAATTTATTTAAAACGTATCTTATCTCTAATTTGATATTTCGTAATTGTTTGAGGCATTAACTGATATTATGACTATCCTTACTTGCATTACTGCTCGTTTCTTTGAGAGAATGTTTAGTCATATATACTCGTACTATTCAATAGTACTAACATCCCTTTTACTGGGGGAGCTACATTTTTAATATATGCAGGTGGTTCCAAAGAAGGCGACACTGATCAGCGATAGCACTACACTCTTTTCCCAGCTAATTTGGTGAGCCCCACTTCACTCAGGGTCACGTATCATTTGTTCATTTTATCACCATGTTTTGAGGTATAGTTGGAGCCTTGTTGCCGGCACTATCATTGTACTCTTATGTAGCTAATAGAGGCTCTGTAGACATAGCGTGGGTGGTATGTTGGTATATGGAAAGTCAAATTGGTAATGTTGTAATTGTATCACATGTTCCACATCACACTATAAGTTATTAAAACCTGTAGACATGGTCTCTAAGTGATTTACGCAATAGGGGGAATGAAAACGATTGGGAATACTCAAGATTGCTCGTGTTTGATCCTATTGGCATGCTTTCTAAGCAACTAGCAGTATTTTATAGCTAGGTTCTAATAGTTGGCGGTTGAAAACTGATTTTGTAACACTTCATCCCCATAGGTATGTTTTCTAGGCGAGCGATAGATATAACAATAGCTGATGAATTAATTAAGATTCTATAGATATGATATCTAGATGAGGACTAGTAGAGCATAAGCTAGTATAATCCTACAGGCATGGTATCTAATGAACATGCTACCATTATGCAAATTGAAGGATGGTTATTAGCATTTGTTTCCTATAGGCATGCTGTCTAGTGACACATAACAGTGTACATGGGAATAAATAGAGTATTTAAGCTCATGCTTTGATAGTAAACAAGTCGTGAGAGTGTGTGATTCCCCTAATGGCAGGATTTCTACTAGTGTACATGGAAATTCAAATAGCATATATGGCAGGTTGGATACAATAACAAGTAAATCATACGAATCCTATAGGCATGTTTTCTACCCTTTCATGCAAACATTGGAATATACCATTTCCCCAATTTCACTAACACCCCAGTTATTTATTACAAACTTGTTACAGACCGGATGAGGAATATAGTACAAATATTACACAAGAAATTATAGTAGGCCTACAACAGGCCCAAAGGAGATACCCAGTATTTCCTGGACCTTCGACAAACTCCTTTTTGGCAAATAGCATGCCTAGATCCAAACAGGGGACTATGCCCATGAGCACAGCCCAAAAGTCATAGAGGAACTTAAGCCAAACCAAACAGTCACAAATTGCCCATATGACCCAAATATTGAATTACACAGAAATCAATTGCACAACCCAGTTTGAAGATTATACAAATAATGTGAGGAAGAAAAGCTAAATGCCAGAGACAGCTCAAGTTCCAACATCAAAGAGAGTGATCAAAGAACCGCAAATCCTAGGATGTCAGAGTTCACAAGGGTCTCAAATGGACCCCGAGCAGTTCTCACACTAGGGAGGTGAATAGAGAGAGTTTTGGTGGCCTTGGCTTTCAGCTGGCCAAGAGTGATAGATTCAGAATAGTAGAGGTAACCAATGAGAGTGAGATGACAGTGATAAAGTGATAGAATTTGAAGAGGTGCACTTATAATTTAGAAGCAGACATAGCAGGGGTGATTAAACAAAGAACATACAAGCAAAGAGAATCAACAAAAAACTTAAAGGACAAGTTGATATCACATGTTCAAACACTTAGCATATTAGGTAGAAAACATTTTGTAAGAAGCAGGGGAATCAGGCTTTCTGAGACTACAAGATTAACATACAAAGGTGCACAATACCAAACGAGTCTAAAGTAGAGCACTAACTTAAAGGATTTAAATCCTAGGGGTCCAAATTATGTTGAATATCTATCACAACATCAGAAAGTAGACATGCCAACTTATATCACTAAGACAAAACAATATCAAACATTATAAGGAAATACACATTAAGATGGCTACTCTAAAGGTCCTAACTAATCACTAGGGGATACAAGATTAGGCAAACCGAAGACCTAATGAGTGACTAAATAGCATGGGAGCAGGTCATAGCTAGAGTGAAGGTCATATATTAGGACACATTATAGATACGAGTTCGTCATTACAGGAACCCAGAACAAAACAGGGAAGAAAACTCATGCCAAGCAGTAAATGTAAACATTGAGGTACCAACACATTAGGCTAAACGAATTTAAGAGAGTCTAATTTATTCTAGTTAAGCATAAACATATCTCAGAGCTGGCAGATTTAGGTAAAATCAAATGCTAAGAAAGTTCATATCACAAAACGAGTTCAATGCCAACAAGGTTGCACATAGAGATAGTCTAGAAACACATTAGGTCATGAAATTTCAGAGGTATGAATATGCAAATCATGAACACAGGAGAATAAAATTGCAAAAGCTAAGGAACTTACCAGTTATCACTTGACAAATAGACAAACAAGAAAGAACAAACTCCACAATACTCTAAACGTCAGCAAAGAGCAATACAACACAGAATCTTAGTGCGTCAAAGTT
Organism: Nicotiana otophora; assembly: GCA_000715115.1. Classification (NCBI taxonomy): domain Eukaryota; kingdom Viridiplantae; phylum Streptophyta; class Magnoliopsida; order Solanales; family Solanaceae; genus Nicotiana; species Nicotiana otophora. The sequence continues at coordinate 16,552 of AWOL01S0014288.1, forward strand.
CCCAGTGGCTTCAAACGTACCCCGGGCAGTGCTCGCACCAAGAAAGGTTGAAAAACTCGAATACCGATGGCCTTGGCTTTTAGCCGGCCAAGAGCCAAAGTATAAAACAAGAGAATAAGAAAATAATAGAGTGACAACATTTAGTTCTTTAGTGATAAAATTCGGTTTCAAAGGGGAATGGGGAGGGATATATATATTAGTAGAAATCAAGCAAACAAACAAGGAAACACTATAAAACCAAACATAACTAATTAAATAATAACATGCAGAATCAATGTAATCGGATTTGGAGAAAAATTAGGTAAGCCTTAGTTCATGATGGAGAATACAAAATAGTCAAAAATCTCACTGAATCGAACTCATACGACCTTGCCATGATGCATATGGACAAATATCGTCCAAATACCGAAGGGTGAAGCTAATCTCTCTTGATTCAATTGATTGATATTTTCCAAAAAGGGAGCAAGTATTATGTAATACCGTAAAGAAGCATCCGGTAGCGAAGGAACATAAGTATGGTAAGTAAATAACGGGTGAATCCCATTGTTAACGGGATACAGAGAGATTGGTGAAGGGCAGCGATTACGGTTCTTTAGAGAAGAGAGGGGATTCTAGGGATTTCAGGGCGGCGGGTCAGTAAGAAATGGGCTAGGGCTTTGGGTAAGGGGGAATATGAACAAACGGGTAGGTGTGTTATGGGTCGTTAAATCATTTGAGATCAACGGCCAGGATCGCAGGGGAGAGGGCGGGTTATTTGAAATGGGTTCCACCTGGGTTGAGGTTAAGGGGTCATTTGCATTGGGTTGCTGAAGAGGAGAGTGAGTGGGGCTAAGTGTTTGGGCAAATATTTGTCCGAACATTAGCCTAAAATTGGGCCAGTTTTTAAATAAGAGATTAAGGGGAAATAATTTAACAAAAATAGTTTTATAAAATGGTATATATGCAACTTAATAATTTAAAATGATAGTAGAAGATTATAAAACATGTAGAAACTTATTTTCACCTTGAATAAAATGACAAATGCAATAAAGTTGTAAAATATAGGCTATTATTGTAATGTTGTGCAAATAACCTAAAATACTAGTGTAAAAAATAAAGTAAAAACATTGGAAACAATGTGTTATGGATGCAAATAATAATTTTAGATGATTAAGTCATACAAAATGATTTGAAGGAGTATTTAATAAATATTCAAGTAATTTAAATATAAGAAAATCAATTTTAAAGCTCTAAATTTTATGAAAAATTATAGAAAATGCTTGTATAGATTTTGTAAACTAAATAATGATGCGAACTGATATTTTGAAGGTATATATACTATTTGAGAAAATATGAGGGCAAAATTGTGTATCAACAGCTGCCCCTATTTACTTGAGAATGATGAAAGAGTTGTTGGATAAAGAAAATGATGACCAATTTGGCCGAATTGAGTGGGGAATGATGTGATTTGAAAAAATACAGGCCGAACCCCGGTTTCTGAGTTGCCAATATATCCCTGGTGTTATGGGAATCAGGGCATGTGTAGTTCTGTATCCAATGGTGAACGAAACCAATGGAATTGTTATAGGAATGTTTGCATGTTTCAGAGAGAGTTCTTTTGGGTGTGATAGTATCGGATGAATTTATTGAGTCATGAATGTGAATTTGAAATGTTACGATTGTGTCACAAGGCAGAAATCTTAACGGTCACAGAGTAAAAGGTAGACAATTATTGGTAGTTGGTTACGTTTGAAACAATTGAAGGATGTGAATGTTGAGAACGGAAATCGGATCGAAGATTGCTCCCGTTTGTAGAATGGTTACCTCTTGGATTACCTGCAAAACATAAAACATGGTGCGTGTGAATATATATATAGGTTATTGCGAAAGTTTAACGTGATGCAAATTTCCTTTGGACCATGAATGTTGTCTTTGGAAGGTGAGGATGATATCCTTAGACCATGACATCCTGGGCCATGAAGCGTATGATAAGGGATTCGGAGGCCTTGAAATGGTGTCCTCGGTCCATGTGGATGGTGCCTCTGGACTATGACGCCTTTGAATTATGATGTGCAATTTTGAGAGATCCTCAGGCCATGGAATGGTGTCTCCCTGCTATGAGGATGATGCCTTCGGACTATGATGCCTTTGGACAAAATGGCGATGTTTCAGGCCATGAAAAGATATGATACGTGGTCATATGTGAGGATGAGACAAGACAAGGATTAGTCTTGTGTTAGATGAGGGCGGCGCTTAGACTTAGGTGACCAGAGTGATAGGTCTTAGGCAGCGTAGTTGAGATAGTATTTAGTCTCACGCAAGGAAAGTCAATGCTTAGCCTTATGCAATAAGGGAGGCAGTGCTTAGCCTCATGCAACAAAAGGAGACAATGCCTAGTCTCATGCAGGCAAAGGCAATGCTTAGCCTTATGCAATTATGGAGGCAGTGCTTAGCCATATGCAAGAAGAGGAGACAATGCTTAGTCTCATTCAGGGAAAGGCAGTGCTTAGCCTCATGCAATTAGGGAGGCAATGCATAGCCTTATGCAATTAGGGAGGCAGTGCTTAGCCTCATGCCAGTAGAGGAGACAATACTTAGACTCATGCAGAGAAAGGCAGTGCTTAGCCTTATGCAATTACGGAGGCAATGCTTAACCTCATGAATGAAATGGAGACAATGCTCAGTCTCATAGAAGGAAAGGAAATGCTTAGCCTTATGCAATTAGAGAGGAAGTGCTTAGCCTCATGCAATAAGAGGAGACGATGCCTAGTCTCATGCATAGAACGGCAGTGCTTAGCCTTACGCAATTAAGGAGACAATGCTTAGCCTCATGCAAGAAATGGAGACAATGCTTAGTCTCAAGTAGAGAAAGGCAGTACTTAGCCTTATGAAATTAGGGAGGCAATGCTTAGCCTCATGCAAGAAATGGAGACAATGCTTAGTCTCATGCAGAGAAAGGTAGTGCTTAGCCTTACGCAAGAAAAGCAATGATCAACTACGAGAGAGTAAAGTATTTCTTAGCCTGATATGTTTGCGTTTAGCAACTTGTCATCATGGAGGTAGTGATTTTGTTGTGCGTATATATTTGCGAATATTACTATTGTGTCTATAGTACCTGCACTCAAAGGAAAATTGCGAGTTTTGTGGGGGACGGTTGGTTCGTGCTCTTGATTCCTTGCTTCACCTTTACTCCTGTCTCAAGATCCTATTTGAGATACCCTCCGTAACGTCTGGCTATTATAGAAACAAAGTTTTTGAAATATATGCGTGCATTTGACAAATTATTTGCGAAAATATAATTAATTGAAATGTAGTATGTGATATCAAATAATTTAGATGAACCGGTGACTGTGACACATTTAAGAGACATTGCAACCTCCTTGCCTTAGAAGTTTTAGGGCTCCCCTCAAAATTCTGCCACAATTTAAATGTAATGCTTTTGGTTGTTCCACATATTACGAAGTTGGCTGAACTTGCAATCTTGTCCCAATTTCCGATCATGGGGAAAATTAAGATTTTATTAAGATGTGACCGAACCCACAGGGCTGCCTACATATCCCCTCTTAAGTGGGAATCAGGTCAAGCATAGTTCAGTTGCATCAAGTGAAGAAATGTAAGCAATCCTAAACATAGTATCTCTTGACTTTGTCTGAGTTGATAGGTTTTGGCCAAATCTCTCCGTCCATATCTGCAACTATGAGTGCTCCTCCTGTTAATACTCGATGAACCATGTAGGAAGCTTTCCAGTTAGGTGAGAACTTTCCCTTGGCTTCATCCTAATGTGGGAAGATCCATTTTAGCATCAACTGCCCCGGTGTGAATTGCCTTGGTCTGACCTTTTTCTTGAAAGCTCTTGACATTCTGTTCTTGTAGAGTTGACCATGACATACTGCATTCATTCTCTTTCCATCAATGAGAGCCAGTTGTTCATAGTGGCTCTGTACCCATTCTGCATCACTGAGCTCGGCTTCTTATATAATTCTCAAAGAAGGGATTTCTACTTCGGCAGGAATAACTGCATCAGTGCCATAAACCAATAGGTAAGGAGTTGCCCCAGTTGATGTGCAAACCATGGTATGATACCTGAGCAGAGCAAATGGAAACTTCTCGTGCCATTGCTTGTAATTATCTACCATTTCCCTTCGTATCTTCTTGATGTTCTTGTTGTCGGACTCTACAACTCCATTCATTTATGGCCTGTATGCCGTGGAATTCTTATGCTTGATCTTGAAAGTTTCACACATGTCCTTCATTAGGTCACTATTGGTATTGGCAGCATTATCAGTGATGATTGACTTATGCATTTCGAACCGACAAACAATGCGATCCCAAACAAAATCTGCGATGACCTTCTTAGTTACAGCTTTGACCCATTTTGTGAAATAAGCTATGGCCACTAGAATGAACCTATGCCCATTTGAAGAAGCGGGTTCGATTGGACCGATGACATCCATGACCCAAACGGAGAAAGGATAGGGTTCACTTGTTGCGTTGAGTTCATTGGGTGGCACTCGTATCATATCCGCATGTATCTGGCATTGGTGACATTTCTGAACATATTTGATGTAGTGTGTTTCCATAATCATCCAGAAATACCCTACTCTTAGTATTTTCTTTGCTAAGACGAAGCCATTCATGTGCGGTCCGCAAGTTTCGGCATGTATTTCCTCGAGCAATCTGGATGCTTCCTTGGCATCAACGCACCATAGTAACCCCAAGTCAGGAGTTCTTCTATTCAGAATTCCTCTGCTTTGAAAGAAATGGTTGGCTAATCTTCAAAGAATGCACTTCTGAGTATGGGTAGAGTGCTCTCTATATTCTCCTTTTGCCAAATATTCCTTGATGTCGTGGAACCACGGATTTGCATTGCTCCCTTCTTCAACATGAGCACAATAAGCTGGCTGTTTATGAATTCCTATTGGGAGAGGATCGATAAAGTTCTTATCTAGGTGTTGTATCATGGAAGATAGAGTGGCCAATGCATGTGCGAACTCATTTTGAATTCTCGGAACATGTTTGAATTCTATCTTTGTTAACCTTTTGATCAGCTCTTGTACACAGTGCAAATATGGAAATATTTTGGTGTTCTTTGTAGACCATTCTCCTAAAACCTGATGCGCCAATAGATCGGAATCTCCAATTACCAACAGCTCTCGAACATTCATGTGAATGGCCAACCTGAGTCCCAAGATGCATGCCTCACACTCCGCCATATTGTTGGTGCATGGAAACCTGAGTTTTGTGGATACCGGATAGTGTTGGCCGGTCTCTGATACCAAGACAACTCCAATACCTTCTCCTTTGAAGTTTGCTGCTCCGTCTAAGAACATTCTCCAACCATCATATGCTTTGGTGATGTCTTCTCCCATGAACGACACCTCTTCATCGGGAAATTACGTTTTCAATGGTTCGTATTTTTCATCTACGGGATTTTCTGCCAACTGATCCACCAATGCTTGCCTTTGATCGCTTTTTGAGATACATAGATGATGTCGAAGTCACTCAACAATATTTTCCACTTTTCTAGCTTACCCATAGGCATGGGTTTCTGAAAGATATATTTTAGCGGGACTATCCTTGATATGAGATATGTAGTGTATGCACAAAAATAATGCCTCAAATTCTGAGTTGTCCATGTCAAAGCACAGCAGGTATGTTCCAGCAAAGAGTACCGGGATTTGTAGGGTGTGAATTGCTTGCTCAGATAATATATCGCCTGCTCCTTTCATCCAGTCTCATCATGTTGTCCTAAAATGCAACCATAAGCTCCTTCCAATATGGACAAATAAAGCAACATGGGTCTTCTTGGTTCTGGTGGGAACAAAACAGGTGGTTTAGATAAATACTCCTTGATTTTGTCGAAGGATTTCTGGCATTCTTCATTCCAGCTTGTTGCAGCATCTTTCCTTAGTATCCTAAAGATCGGCTCACATATCACTGTTGATTGTGCTATGAAGTGACTGATGTGATTAAGACACCCTAAAAAGCTCATCACATATTTCTTATTCTTCGAAGGTGGCAAGTCTTGGATTGCTTTGACTTTTGATGGCTCTAACTCAATTCCTCTGTGACTAACGATTAATCCTAATAATTTCGACTCTGGAAAGCACACTTTGCAAGATTCAGTTTCAGGTTATATTTATGAAGCCGATAGAATAATTTCCTGCGATCCTCTATGTGATTCGTACTTCTTTTGGATTTGATGATAACGTCATCCGCGTACATTTCTATCACTTTGTGTATCATGTCATGGAAAAGAGTTGTCATGGCTCTTATGTAGGTGGCTGCGGCGTTCTTCAGACCAAATGGCATCATTTTATAACAATATATTCCTCATGGATAAAGGCTGAGTTTTAAGCATCCTCCTCATCCATCCAGATCTGAGGGTACCCCGCAAAGCATTCCACAAGGGATTGGAGTTCATGTTTGGCACAATTATCGATCAATACGTGTATCATTGTTGACTTATCCTTATTTAGAATCATTGATGCATGCTATCTCTCTTACTGTCGAGTTGTATTTATGTGGAAATCATTGTTGCACGCTATCTCTCCCATTGTTGAGCTATTCTTGTTGAAACCATTATTCTCCGTTGTCTCTTTCATTGTGAGCTCGTTCGTCCATTTCTTTGTGTTCTAAAGTTCTTGAGTTGATTTTAGTGCTGTATTCCCGTGTTATTGTTGTTGTTGCTGTTGTACCGAGTATTGTTGAGCCGAGGGCTATGCGTGGTTGTGGTATTGAAATCGTTTTGAGGAAATGTTGTGGCATATGTGCACATGTTGTAATGTTATTTTATTGTGTTATTATGATTTGGCACACGTAGTATTGTTAAGAGGATTGCCGGGGTGTTTACACATGAGTTGTCCGTGCTATTGTTATAATTGATATTTGCACATGAGGCGTGACAAGGCGGGCTATATATGTGGGTTTGCGCAAGTGGCGAGAGAAGGTGAGAATATTATTATGTTCTTGCCACGAGATAGTGTGGGCATTTACTTTATTATTACGTACGTGGTGAGACAAGGTGGGCTATTTCGGAGAATGATTTGTGATGACTTGTGATGGCCCGGGGGCATTGTTATTGTTCTTATTTGTGTAGTGGTGTGCATCCCCTGTGAGACTTAGACTGTCTATATTTTGTGGTGATCGTTTCTTATGTGCCATTAATTGTCTCTACTCTTGCCTGTTTACTTGAATTTTGGTAGAACACTTGTACAACCATACACGTAAATAAATCACCCATATCGGTTTAAGAAAATGAATTCTGATGTTATTGACCATTTACATGTACTCCCATGTACTTTCCTTTTGTGTGAGAGTTATCCTGTTGGCACGTAAGTTGTCAATGCAGTCTGATGGTAGGCTATAATCCCACATTTTAGTCGCTTATCGCACTCTAGTTTACTGCACTTCAATTGCGTTTGAGCTTTAATTGCTAGTGTTTTGCACTAATTGCGTATTTTATGCCTAGTAGGGGTGATTCCAGTCTATATAGATATTATGCAATGAAATCGAGCTATTTAGAGCTTTGAAGTCTGAGTAAAATCCCAGGGAATTAAGCCGGGATCGCGTTCGGGGGTAGAGAACACTTGATCAAGAGAAGACATTATTTCATTAATTAGACAGTAGGAAGTTCATACATACAATACTAAACCGTTTCATTAGTCACTTCACTTTTCAGTATCAAAATACACATATTCTTATAGTTTGAGTGGAACAAGTGATCAAAACACAACATAACTTGTTTAACTTTTCTAGCACCCATGTACAACCCACACTTAGTCTATGGAGCCTCTAAAAATACCAAAGAGTACAATTATGGTGCCGGCAACAAGGCTCCGGCTATACATCAAAACACAATAACTCATATGAAATAAAACATGTACAACCCCAGAATGAGATGGGTCTCACCAAGTAATCTGGGAAGAATGAGCACTGCTATCAGTGGTCAGTATCCTCTGTTGTGGAACCACCTACATCGATTAAAGATACAGCACCCCAAGCAAAAGGGATGTTAGTACATGTTGAATAGTACTAGTTTGAAAGCCAAACACCAATTTAATAACTCAAAAATACAATAGGAACAGGATGAACCAAGGCAACAATAGAATAGCATAGATAGCCGGTTAAACCCAAACAAGCTCATCAAGAGCTGTCATTAACATTTATAGAATTCAAGATGAGATCCCCTGTAACCATTTCCACACAAAGCGGCCCCGCCGCCTCACCCCAATGTGTGCGGGTGGAGGTGTAAACACAATACCAAAACTCTACTCAAGCGGCCCTGCCGCCTCACCCCAGTGTATGCGGTCGGAGGTGTAAACACAATACCCATTTTCACACAAAACGGCCCCACCGCCTCACCCCAATATATATATGCGTGTGGATATTCATCCACGATGCCAATACCTACACAAAGCGGCCATGCCTTCTCACCCCAATATATATATATGTGGGTGGTGGTGCAACAACAATACCAAAATCATACACAAAGTGGCCCTGCCGCCTACCCCAATATATGCGGGTCGAGGTGTAACACCAATCACAATCGATACAAAATTTGGCAAAATAGTTTTCCACATAAATCACGACTTGGAATCATAACACGTAGATACACATTCCATATTTTGGAACGTATCCTCAATTTATAATACAATATCATTAGAGAGTATTTGAAACACAAATTAAACATATATTTTTGTCAAAAACCTATTCGGAATACTCAACTTGTAATAATTATCTTGGAACTTACAATGATATTGGGGTTCCAATTCTTAAAGAATAGTTTAGCCAACATACCTCAATTGAGCTTCCTTTAATCTTTAAAACGTTCCAGAATTCTTAGAACTTAGATCTCTTTTAGAAATATAACATGCTGGACCAAAATTAAGAAAATGGTCATGATTTTAGCTCATTTGAGAACATTATCAAACACTAGGTGTGCATTAATATTTTTAAGGCCCTTTTGTAAAAGATTCCATCATTCCCCAACCTATTCTCTACCATTTCTACTCACAACTTTCCCACATGTTTTGATAACATATGCATGCAAGATAACAACCCCCACACCCAATAATTGTCTTTCTAATTATCCCTCTTTTTGTAAATATTCAAAATTGAGAGCTAGGACATAGATTCTTACCTTTAGGATGAAGGCTTTCTTTGTTAATCCTCAATGATTGAGCAATAATTGATGGATAATAGGTTGAAGGTTACTCCCACACACTAAGCACTCTTTCTCACTCTAAAGGTATCAGATGTTTGCTCAAAATATGGTCCTTTGCGTATATATAACGAAGTAGGTTCGGTTTATAAAAACCCTAAAAATGAAGCCCCGAGACAGGATCTGCGGTCGCATATGCAACCGCATAATGGATGTGCGGTCCGCAGAACAGGCCGCATAATTGGCCTTTGGAACTAGGGATGACTGGCTCAGTCTGCGGTCATTTACGGCCTACATACCTGTTCTGCAGTCATTTGTGGCCCGCATACATGTTCTGCGGTCGCATAGTGCGCCACAGAATTGGTCTGCCGTCGCATAATGTGCCGCAAACCTGACCCCAAAATGGCCCATCCCTACCTCACATTGCCTTACTCTGCGGCCATTATGCGTTCCACATAGTGATTCTGCGACTGCATAGTGGTCCGCCGAAACGTCCTCTTTTGCCAAATATTTTCCTTTACTCTCCAGTACATTGTTCGACCCAAAGAGTCCGAGTCGCGGCGAGCAAATATGGAAAAATCAATTCGGCACCACAAAACATTATTTTTCCTTTGCAAAATTTTTGCGGGGCCTTACATTCTTCCCCACTTAGGATCATTCGTCTTTTAATGAGGGTCAAGGTTCACTATTAGCATTTTATGCAACTCAGATTTCATACCACACCCCCAGCCCCAAATTTGACTAACTCCCTAAATTCCTAAAATATTTGTCGGAGTTTCCCCTTTAACTAAGCCTATCCACATATTAGAGAGCCCCAGAAACACATCCATAAAACATATACATAAACCAATGACGTAACAAAACTCATAATAACACCAACCGTGGCCTCATATACAATATATTTAGAAAGAAGCACCTTTACAATAACTGAACAAGTGATACAAGAATCCATAGGCGATAGTTTTATAAAAAGGTCACATAGTGTATACAAACAAATAAGGATACTTCTTTTTCATTTCTTCCTCGGCCTCCCAAGTATCCTCTTCAACTTTCTGGTTTCGCCACAACACCTTCAAAGAGGAAATTTCTTAATTCCTCAACTATCGAACTTTCCTATCAAGAATGGCAACTGTAATTTCATCATATGACAGTTCTTCATTAACCTCAATGGTCTCAACCGGCACAATAGCTGACTGATCTCCAACTACCTTCTTCAACATAGACACATGGAATACCGGGTGCACTAATGACATCTCAGGTGGTAACTTAAGCTTGTACGCCACCATACAGATCCTCTGAATGATTCTGTACGGTCTGACATACATCGGGCTCAATTTCCCTTTCTCACCAAATTGCATTACACCTTTCAAGGTGGAAATTTTCAAGAATATCCAATCATATTCTTTGAACTCCAAATCCCTACGACGAATATCTGAATAGGACTTTTGACGACTCTGAGCAGTCTTCAACCGCTCCTTAATGATCTTAACTTTTTCCATAGCCGATGCACAAGGTCTACGGTCATATAATGGTAGGAAATATACATCTCGTACCATATAATGCCTCAAATGGTGCAATTTGAATACTAGCGTGAAAGCTGTTATTATAAGCAAACTCTATGAGTGGCAAATGATCATCCCAGCCACTCTTGAAGTCGAGAACACAAGCACGCAATATGTCCTCAAGCGTCTGAATAGTCCGCTCTACTTGCCAATCGGTATATGGATGGAAGGCTGTACTATCATTCCCCTGAGTACCCAAACCTTGATCAAATTTCTTCCAGAAATGTGCCGTGAACTGAGCCCCTCGATTGGAAATGATCGAAGTTGGAGTTCTATTGACTATTTCCTTGATATACAACATAAAATACTATTCCGCTGTGTCGGTAGATTTAACTGGCAAGAAGTGTGCTGATTTTGTGAGCAGATCCACAATCACCCAAGTTGAGTCAAACTTGCATGGAGTGCGTAGTAATCCTACCACAAAATCCATATTAATCATTTCCCACTTCTACATTGGAATTTCTATGTTTTGTGCCAACCCACCAGCCCGTTGGTGTTCGGTTTTTACTTGCTGACAATTCGAACACCTTGCCATAAAGTCCGCCACATTCCCTTTCATGTCATTCCACCAATAGAGTTCCTTGATATCATGATAAATCTTCGTAGAACATGGGTGCATGGAATACCTAGAAGTGTGAGCCTCATTCATGATTCTTTCCTGGAGATCATCTACATTTGGAGCACATAGCCGCCTTTGGTACCTTAGTGTACCATCATCCATGCCAAGAGTAAAAACCATAGTATTATGTTTTTGAATCCCCTCCTTCAGTTGCACCAAAAAATGGATCGTTGTATTGCTTCTCTTTGACTTCCACAACAAGCGATGATTCAACACTATTTTGTACAATTACCCCTCCTTCATTAGAGTCCACAAGAAGAACTCCCAAACTAGCCAATCGATGAACTTCCCTGGCCAACGGCCTTTGACATGCCTCCAAGTGAGCCAAACTACCCATAGATATCCAGCTAAGAGAATCCGCCACAACATTGGCTTTCCCCGGGTGATACAGAATATCGATATCGTAATCCTTGAGTAACTCAAACCATCTTCTCTGTCTCAGATTCAGCTCTTTTTGTTTGAAAATATATTGAAGACTCTTGTGGTCCGTAAATACATCCATATAGACCCCATACAAATAATGACGCCAAATCATTAATGCAAAAACTGCCGCCGCAAGTTCTATGTCATATGTTGGATAATTCTTTTCATGATTCTAGAGCTGCTTGGAAGCATAAGCTATCACCTTGCCCTGTTGCATTAATACACACCCAAGCCCAATTCTTGAAGCATCACAATATACCACAACTCCATTTTCACCCTCTAGTAAGGTCAACACCAGTGCCATAGTCAATCTTGATTTCAATTCCTTAAAGATCCTTTCACAAGAATAGGACCATTGGAACTTAATCGATTTCCGAGTCAATTTAGTCAATAGAGAGGGAAGAGTAGAGAACCCCTCCACAAACTTCCCGTAATACCCTGCTAAGCCCAAGAAATTACGAATCTCGGTTGGCGTTATAGGTGTAGGCCAATTCTTCACCACTATAATCTTTTGAGGATTGACCTTAATTCTGTCTCTGGAGACAACATGACCTAAGAAGGTGACAAATTCGAGCCAAAATTCACATTTTGAAAATTTCACGTACAATTGGTGCTGATGAAGAGTCTGCAAAACTGCCCTGAGATGATCTGCATGGTTCTCTCGACCTTGCGAATACACAACAATATCGTCAATGAACACTACCACAAATGAATCGAGAAAAGGCTTAAAAACCCGATTCACTAGATCCATGAAACCCGCCGGGGCATTTGTTAGCCCAAAAGACATTACCAGAATGTCAAAGTGCCCATATCGGGTCCTGAAAGTTGTTTTCGGAATATCTTGCAACCTGATCTTCAATTTGGTGGTACCCGGACCGTAAATCAATTTTGAAGAAGTACCTAGCACCATGTAACTGATCAAGCAAATCATCTATTCTTGGTAACGGGTATTTGTTTTTGATTGTGACTTTGTTAAGCTACCGGTAGTCAATACACATCCTCAGTGATCCATCTCTCTTCATCACAAAGAGAACCGGTGCGGCCCATGGTGATACACTCAGTCGGATGAAACCCTTCTCTAACAAATCCCTCAATTGTTCCTTTAGCTACTGCAATTCTGCCGGTGCCATTTTGTAGGGTGGAATAGATATAAGATGTGTGGCTAGCATCACATCAATCCCAAACTCAATCTCCCTGTCTGGTGGGATCCCAGGGAGTTCATCCGGAAAGACTCCCAGAAATGCATTCACAAGAGGCACAAACTCAAGTATAGGTGTCTCAGCATTGGTGCCCGTAACCCGGACCAAATGGTAAATACACCCCTTGTTGATCATTTTCATGGCGTTAAAGTAAGAAATAAACCTACCCTTTGGCACTACAGCATCACCCTTCCACTCAATGACTGGCTCATTTGGAAATTCGAACCTAACAGTTCTGATTCGACAACCAAGCTTGGTAAAACATGAATAAAGCCAATCCATTCCCATTATTACATCAAAATCGACCATTCTCAATTCAATAAGATGGACCACGGTGTCCCGGCCATGCAACTTGACAACACAATCCCTATAAACCCGCACGGCCAAAATAGACTCACCAAACAGAGTAGACACAGAGAATGGCTCATGAAGCTATGCCGGTTCAATCCCAAATTCCATAGCAACATAAGGAGTGACATATGATAAAGTGGAACAGGGATCAATAAAAGCTATACATCATGGGATTGGATAGACATTATACCCGTGACAACATCTGGAGAAGCATATGAATCCCAACGCCTCTGCATAGCATAAAATCTGTTGGGTCCTCCCAAATTTTGTGCACCACCCCTAGATGCACCATTCCTTGCGGGTGCTGGGGTGCCTCGAGCTGGAGGTGTTGTGGATATTGTAGCTATATAATTAGTTGGATGCGCTGCACCTCAGCCTATGTTTTAGCAGTACGAGCGGCAATGCCTCTGAATGTGACCCCTCACACCGTACCCATAGCATATAGGTAGGTCCATGAAGCAGGACCCAAAATGCATTCTCCCACACTTAAGGCATGGGAGCCTCCGCTGCTGAAACCTTCTGTCGGGCCGACCCTGCTGATGGGGTCCCCTGTTGCCCTGACTGGGTCCAGATAACTGGGCACTCATCGAAGACTAAGCAAATGATTGAGATGGTCCTGATGACCCTCCCCTGAATGCCGACCTACAACCACCCAAGTTTCCCGCGGACTAGGCCTTGCTTTTACTTTGATGCTCCATTCTATTCTTCAATATATAGGTCTCTGTGGCTTCAGAAAATGCCACCATCTTACCATAGTTTATATCGGAATTCAAGGCAGCTATAGAGGCCTCATTAATAACCAATGGGCTAAGGCCCTATACAAACCAGCGCACTCTAGCCTCCATAGTGGGCAACATGTGAATAACATACTTGGACAAGCGCGCAAACTCCATATGGTACTCCTACACATTCATACTACCCTGCTTGAGGCTTTCAAACTCGGCGGCACGGGCTCCCTTTATTTTGGCAGGCAATAATTGATCCATTAAGGCATCTGTGAACTCACCCCACCTTGCCAGAGGGCTTCCCTCTTCACGGGATTCCTCCCACAACTCAAACCAAGAATAGGCCACCCCTTTCAGGCGGTAGGAGGCCGACTCTACTCCCTTCATCTCTGTAGCATGCATAACTCGAAGAGTCTTGTGCATCTCATCAATGAAGTCCTAGGGGTCCTCCTCAAGATCAGTACCCGTAAATACTAGAGGATCTAACTGAAGAAACTTGTTCACCTTAGAACTAGCAAATTCCCCTGGCTGACTGGAAGAAGTAGGCCCAACACTTGACCTCAGGGCCTGAGAAGGCACTATCAATGCCAACATCTATATGGCTCCCCTAAGATCAACATCAGAAACACCAGAATCTAAAGCTGGAGATGTAGGTGGAACTGGAATATCGGTTGGAGGAACTGTTGCACCATCAGTAGGTGTAGGGACAGTTGTGGTCTGATCAGCTGTGGTAGAATTGGAGAGTGTAGTAACTGGGAAATATCCTCACCCCTCAGGTGCTCACCAACATCATCAAATATCGGATTGACTGCCACTCTCGGGGTGACATTGGCTCCTTGGCAAGTTATTGCCCTCTTCTTAGGTGCCCTGTAATGAAAATTAGAGAAACACACGAGTTCAAGGAGGAACAATCTTATAGTCAACTTTGACGCACGATCGAGAACATGAAAGAAGGGTATTATTCCTAAATGCCCAAGTAGCTTCCTAATTATAGATGTGGTCGACAACACACTGATAAGAAGGACTCTACTAGACACAAATTCGAGATATCTTAGGACACTTTAAAACCTTAGGCTCTGACACCAAGTTTGTCATGCCCCAAACTCGGGGAGCGCGACCGGCGCTCAACCAAGTAAACCCGGTCGAGCAAGCCTGTTAGATACTTTCTACCCAACTCACCCCTGATCAAGAGAAGACATTATTTCATTAATTAGACAGTAGGAAGTTCATACATATAATACTAAATCGTTTCATTACTCACTTCACTTTTAAGTCTCAAAATACACATATTCTTATAGTTTGAGTGGAACAAGTGATAAAAACACAACATAACTTGTTTAACATTTCTAGTACCCATGTACAACCCACATTTAGTCTATGGAACCTCTAAAATACCAAAGAGTACAATGATGGTGCCGGCAACAAGGCTCTGGCTGTACCTCAAAACACAATAACTCATACGAAACAAAAACCCCGGAATGAGATGGGGCTCACCAAGTCAGCTTGGAAGAATGAGCACTGCTATCAGTGGTCAGTATCCTCTGCTGCGGAACCACCTGCATCGATTAAAGATGCAGCGCCCCCGACAAAAGGGACGTTAGTACATGTGTAATAGTATTAGTATGAAAGCCAAACACCAATTTAAGAACTCGAAAATACAATAGGAACATGATGAACCAAGGCGACAATAGAATAGCATAGATAGCCGGTTAAACCCAAACAAGCTCATCAAGAGTTATAATTAACATATATAGAATTCTAGATGAGATCCCATGTAACCATTTCCACACAAAGCGGCCCCGCTGCCTCACCCCAATGTATGCGGGTGGAGCTGTAAACACAATACCAAATCTCTACTCAAGCGGCCCTGCCGCCTCACCCTAATATATGCGGGTTGAGGTGTAAACACAATACCCATGTTTATACAAAGCGGCCCCGCCGCCTCACCCCGGTATATATGCGGGTGGAAATGCATCAACGATACCAATACCTACACAGAGCGGTCATGCCACCTCACCCCAATATAGATATGTAGGTAGTGGTGCAACAACAATACAAAAATCATAAACATAGTGGCATTGCCGCCTAACCCCAATGTATGTGGGTGGAGGTGTAACCCCAACCACATTCTCTACACAATTTGGCAAAATTGTTTTCCAAATAAATCACGACTTTGAATCATAACACATAGATACACAATCCATAGTTTGGAACACATTCTCAATTTATTAAACAATATCATTAGAGCATTTGAAACACAAATTAAACATATATCTTTGTCACAAAACTTATTTGGAATACCCAACTTTGTAATAAATATCTTGGAACTTACAAGGATATTGGGGTTCCAATTCTTAATGAAGAGTTTAGCCAACATACCTCAATTGAGCTTTCTTTAAACTTTAAAACGTGTCAGAATTCTTAGCACTTCGATCTATTTTAGAAATATAACAAGTTGGACCAAAATTAGGAAGATGGTCATGATTCTAGCTCATTTGAGCACATTATCAAACACTAGGTGTGCATTAATACTTTTTAAGGCCCTTTTGTGAAAGATTCCATCATTCCCCAACCCATTCTCTACCATTTTAAGCTTACAACCTTCCCACATGTTTTGATAACATATGAATTCAAGATAACAACCCCCACACCCAATAATTGTCTTTCTAATTATCCCTTTTTTGTAAAGTTTCGAAATTGAGAGCTAGGACATAGATTCTTACCTTTAGGATGAAGGCTTTCTTTGTTAATCCTCAATGATTGAGCAAGCATTGATGGATAATAGGTTGAAGGTTACTCCCCCAGACTAAACACTCTTCCTCACTCTAAAAGTATTAGATGTTTGCTCAAAATATGGTCCTTTGCATATATATAACGAAGTAGGGTCGTGTTATAAAAACCCCAAAAATGAAGCCCTGGGATCGGATCTAAGGTCGCATATGCGACTGCATAATGGATGTTCTATCCATAGAATAGGCTGTATAATTGACCTCTGTAACTGGGCATGACTGACTCGATTTGCGTTCATTATGCGGCCCGCAGACCTGTTCTACGGTCGTATAGTGCACCGTAGAACTGGTATGCGGTCGCATAATGCGTAGCAAACCTGACCTCCAAAATGGCCCATCCCTGCCTCATACTGCCTCGCTCTACGA
Organism: Nicotiana otophora; assembly: GCA_000715115.1. NCBI lineage: Eukaryota > Viridiplantae > Streptophyta > Magnoliopsida > Solanales > Solanaceae > Nicotiana > Nicotiana otophora. The sequence goes on from AWOL01S0014288.1 coordinate 33,728, forward strand.
CCATTATGCGGTTCATAGAGTGATTCTGCGACCGCATAGTGGGTCGCAGAAACATCCTCTTTTGCCAAAAATTTTCCTTAACATGCAAAAATCAATTCCGCACAACGAAAAATTATTTTTCTTTTTAGAATGTTTTACGGGGCCTAATAGCTGTGGCTGCCCAAATTCTGCCCCAGTTAATTTTGCACGCTCTTTGACCTATCCTACTATACCCCGACTGGCGCGTCGGCGCGCCTGTGCTATTTTTACAGAACTGGAATCCTATTTCGCACAAGAAAAGGTGTTTTTGTTTGGGCACGACCCTACAAAGTATAAATACATGTAAAAATATTATTTTAGGACTTTAGACACATCTTATACTAAGGACGCCAAGGAGGAGGTGGAGAAGCAAAAGCACAAGGATTTCATCATTCAATCCTCACTCAAGACAAGAGTTTGGGTCATTTTATGTTTTCCTTTGATTTAAACATTGTTGTGATGAATTGCTCCATATTTATGGAGTATTTCTCTTTATGGATTGATGGATTTGGTGTGTTGATACTTGTTTGTGGATATTAACTCTAGTTTTTATGTATAGCATCATTTTGGATGTTTTAATCGTTGCATATATATTCATTTGTTCATATAATCGAGAGAGGTATAATGTGTGATATTCTTGCATTCTATCTTGTTGGTTGAATTTATTAATTATTCTTAGTAATCGAAAGAGGCTAATTGAATTGTTGATTAAGCCTAGTTAGGAGGATAATCGAGAGAGGTTCTCCTAATGACCAATCCACTACTATCTCGTGCATATCTTCACCAATCTTAAATTAGTTTATCTTATGAGGTTGAGACTTAATCGAGAGAGAGGAGTTTCTACTAAACAATTGAATTAATAAACTAGTGAATTTGAGAGACTCACTTGAATATTAGAAGTGAATTATCTAGAGTTAAATCCCAATATTTGTCTTGCACCTATGCTATCAACCCTATCTTCTTCCAATTAATAACATTCTTTGCTCACTACTTGCGTCGATTGTCATTAGCCAAAAGTTTAGATTCTTAGTTAACTTTAGCTTTAATTATAGAAATCTCAATTTTTGATCATCTTGGATAGCAATCTAGCTATAAACTACAAAAATACTATTTAACTCCAATCCTTATAGATACGATATAATATTTTACTATATTCGTTTATCGAGCATATTTAAGTGTGTGTTTTGCACTCGTCAAATTTTGACGTCGTTGTTAGGGATTGGCAATCAATAGTGTTGGAAATAGTTTTGGCTCACTATGAGTAGGCTACAGGTTAGATTGGTGCATGACTCGATCGTCTGAGAAAGAAGTGCAACTGTACGAGCCAGAAATAGAGAGACAACTATGACAGTTGAGGAAGGGAAGAAATCTCTCTGAGAATATAGAGAAGGTTGGGAAATATTTCTCCTCGGCTAAGACGGGCAAGTTTAGAAGAGAAATCCATAACTTCTGCCAGAACAAGACTGAAACTTTGTTTGAAGCTTGGGAGAGGTTTAACGAGATTGTGCGAAAGTGTCCACATAGTGGAGTTGAACTCTGGATACAACTCCAGGACGTTTGGAATGGATTGACACCGACCTCACGTAGAACATTGAGCAATTCTATTGGACGATCGTTGATAAAAAAGACTCCAGAAGTGATAGTCACAATTCTAGATGAGTTATCTGAAGATGCAAATCAGTGGCCCTCGGAGATTGCTGAAAGAAGAAGATCAACTGGTATTCACCAGGTTGATACTATCACATCTATGCAGGTACAACTTGATGTCATGGCCAAAAAATAAGGAATTTGACCTTAGCCTGGATACATAACGGGCCTCATGCAGCCTGTGATATATGTCGAAGAGGATATCCTACTCATGAGTGTCAAGCTACCATGGAGGAAGTGAATGATGTGGATAATTATAATTCCAATGCAATGGGTCAGAAGCACCCTAGTTTTTCATGGAGTTCACCTGGGGGTACATCAAATACATGGCAACAAAATAACTCCAGATTTCAGGAAAGGCCGTAGTTTCAGTCTCAACACCAATTTAGACTGGTTAGAATATTTGATGAAGTCTTTCATTATAAATACAAATGAGAGATTAGATGCTCATGGTGTAACTATTAAAGAACTTGGAACAGATTTACGTAAATTGGAGAGACAAGTGCGACAAACTGCAAATATATTGTCTGAAACAATCACAGGTACTCTGCCAGCTGATACTAAGAAAAAGAAAGGTAAGATGGGAGTAGAGAAAAAGAAGGAGGAAACTTCAAGAAGGGAGGACTCTAATGAAGAGACCAAGCACATGCCTTCTCTACCTTTTTCCTAAAATCTCTATAGAGAAAAGTTGGACAAGCAGTTTAAAAGATTTTTAGATATGCTGAGACAGGTTAATGTAAACATGCCATTCACCGAAGTTCTCCCACAAATGCAATCTTATTCAATTTTCTTGAAGGAGATCCTTACAAAAAAGAGTAAGATAGAAGAGACATTTGTAGTCAAGCTCACAGAGCATTGCAGTGCAATCTTGCAAAAATAAACTCCTACAAAAGCACGGAGATCCGGAAAGTTTTACTATACCTTGCTCTTTAGGCACTCTTAACATTGATAAATCTTTATGTGATTCTGGTGCCTCAATGAATCTAATACATTTTTCAATTTACAGGAAACTAGAGAATGAGATTGGAGAGATAAGGTCTGCACCAATAATATTGCAGCTGGCAGATCAAAAACAGATAACACCCGAGGGGATTGTTGAAGATATCTTAGTGTGGGTGGATAAGTTTGTATTTCCAGTATACTTTATAGTGGTAAAGATGGAGGAGAATAAGGAGATACCCCTCATCCAAGGAAGACCATTATTAGCAATAGGTAGAGCAATATTAGATATACAGGAGAAAAACCTCATGCTTAGAGTGGGGGGAGAGACTGTAATGTTCAATATGGATGTAGAAAAGGGGGTGAAAAGGGAGAAGCCAACTGCAAGTGTTGAGTGGAAGGTGAAGGGTGTGAAAGAGAAAGCTGCATTGAGTGAAAAAGTTAAGTGTGGGTGTACCCCAAGAAGGCTGAAAAGAAATTGTTTGCATGGATGTGTGCACTAGTTCAGGCGCATGGAATGGATCCCGACTTTGATTCAGACCCCCACTAAATGTTCAGGGAAGTTTCCTCTGCCCTATGCTTTGTAATTATGTGCCATGGGTACGTGCCACAACTTAGATTGTATGTATATTAGTCTTAGTTTTGGCTTTAGGTAGTTTGATATTTTTTTGCTTTTGTTAGTTTGAGTAGCAGAAACAAATTGGAAAAACATAAAAGTTTTAAATTTCTTTATTTTTCCCGACGATTGATATCATTCGATAAGTTTCGTGATGGATTAAAGTCGAAAGAAAAAGAGAAAAAAAAACCTTTTGTTAGGTAGTGTATCAATTCCCTTTTGATTTTTCTTTGTGTCACGATTCTTTTCCAAGGGTTTTGTCTGAATCGGGTGTAGTTAGTTTTTATTTTGTATAAGTAGGAAATCTTGTGCTATGATTTGAAATGAAAGCAGTATCTCTTGACTTTATTATGCCTTGAGAATAGTGAGTGCTTTAGTTGTGTTGCTTAGGCTCAATTTTTAGCTCTTGTATAAGTGCCTTAAATGGTATGAGCTTAACTTTACTTAACTGCTTTGACTAGAGTGTCTTGATAATCCGATCTTGAGTGAGTTATGTGCCATGTGTGTGTGTGAGGTTTTGTGTTATTATATGCATTGCATTTGATGTCTATAACTTGCCACGTGTGTTTGCAAAGCGAAATAGTAGTTTTGTTCAGTCTTGGAAGTGATATAGGCATTTCTTTGTTGAGCCAGTTATATGCTTTTAACCACCTAATTGTTATGTATCTTAGTTAACCCCTTTGAGCCTATAATCCCGTTTCTTTGGCAACCACATTAGAAGCTTTACTCATTTGATTGAATTGACCATCTATTCGAACCTTGTAACTCTCGTGAGCACTTTAAAGTGTTATGAACTTTGTAAAAGTTGAAGTGTGAGGTGGCTGGTTTGGCTTTTGAGCGAAACTAATGAAATAAGGAGAAAGGTGCATTGTTTTGAAAATGTAAGATCCAATTGAATTGAAAAAATAAAGAATAAATAGTTGTATTGTTGTGAAAAACTTTCATGGATAAGTGGTAACTTTTGATGTAATTGTGCTTAAATAATTTGGGAGTTGATGTATACTGATTTGAAGGTGGAGTTTTGGTTTGACATAAGTGTGGGGTTTTGAATGTTAGAGTACATGCATTAAAGTGCTTAAGGAGGTGTAGTCACTCTTATAGTTAAATGTATCCTACCCGTCCAACAACCTACATTACAACCAATTAAAGTCCTACTTCATCCTTGACTGAATGAACTCGATTAGTAGAGTAGTACACTATGGGCAAGCTTATGGTCCATCTTTTGTGGCATATGAATGTTGTTTCTGAGAGTGAGAAAATTCTTTCTATCTTGAGTTCCTAATTGTTCTTAAATTTTATTGTGTGGAACTACTCTCTATTGTTGTGTGAGGGCACTTGATTCAAGAAGGAAAGGCAATGTCGTTGACCTCTATGTTAGAGTAAGTGAGCGGGTTATAAATAATGTGCGGTACTTTTAAGTCAAATCTTGAGGTAAATATGTTACACTATTGAGCTTACACATTAAATCGTTTGTCGATACAACATCAGAGTATAGAGATATTCGCATTTTTGCGAGACTGCACTAGCAGCTCCCAATGGGACCCACTTAGGTGGTGGACGCCCTTGAACTTTTTAACGGGGTTGGACGCCTCATTTTTGGCTATTTTCGACCAAGGAAATTTCCCAATCTCTCTTAACACCTCTCTAACAGCTCTCCAAGGTTCCAAGTCTAATTGAAGGTGGTTTTACCTAGACCTATCCTCAAAAGTTAGCCTAAGTGATGAAAAGAGTCTCTATGGTGTTGTGATGCGATTATAGGTGTTTGTAAGCCAAGGGAAGCTTTGGTTCGAGTTTTTTCTGATTATTTAAGGTATGTATAACACTTTATTTCCTTGGATTAATCTTATATATGCGTTGGTTAAGTTATTTGGATGAAGAATTACAAGATAGAACTTGAAGCTGTATACGAAGTTGTTGTCTCTTATTGGACTATTTTGGAGTTGTGTATATGACTTCATATGGATGGAAATCGGGGGGAATGGCTTGGTTATAATATTCATATTTTTGTTATGCTGGTAAATAGTTTTAGTATGTTGATGATGTTTTAAATAGGAGAATAAGCAACCACACAATACCTAGAAGTTGTCCATAATGTTGTAATATGTTGTTGGGTTGCTTGATGTTACTTTTATGATGGATATAAGGTTGCAATGTCATGCAAATATATGTTTTTATATTCTAGACTGTTTGAAGGTGTTTTAAGTATAGGGGAGATGGTAAAAATATTGGGGTTTGGTTCCAATCCAAGCTTACCGTTCGTCGTGTTAAGTAGTAGTTCTGTTGGTGACATTTGTGCACTTGTTGTTGTGTAGGGTGAATTGTGTTGTTGGGCTATTCGGTGTGTTGTGGTGATGAAAGTATATAGTTGAAGGTCATACATGATCTTGTTGTTTTTCTGAACTTGGGTAAAGAAAGGAAAGCAAGGGAGATGCTGCCCGTTTTAATAATAAATAAGTTTGTCGTTCGTTGTACGATAGTTGCATCTTTCGTAGCTTAACGATAGAATTATTATCGTTGATGTAGATTAATGTGCGATAAGACAATCTCAACGTGGTCATTGGATAGACTGTGATAAAGCATGTTAAGGCTATCTTTTCTTTCCTTTTGGCATGATCCATATGATACAAACGATACGAGCAAACATGCAACTTTCACAAATGACTCTATTCTTAGAAGTAATAGGGATTCCTATGTTCTTGATTACCCCTGTGTCCTGTTATTATATCATCTATTCATGGGTCTCAGAAAATACGTAAGTTGATAAATTTTATTTCACAATATTAAATGAAGGCTTATTTATCTTATGACATTCGGAGAGATCTTATTGACTTACTTCTTTATGCATTGCATTCATGTATACATGTACATTGACCCATGACCAGATGGCGTTATATACGCGTATATTATATGTACATGTGGTATGGGGAAAGGTTTCGCTGTTATATATGCACCAGCCACCTGATCAACTAGCATACGTTTATGATTTTGCCCCATGAGGCCGAGATGATATGATGGGATGCCCTTAGAGGCTTGATGATGTTATGTACGCATATACCTATGCATGATATGACATTTAGACCCATATACACGACACTATGAAGATTTCATGATTACTGAGCTATTCAGACTTACAAATTGAGTCCTTTACTCTATGTTTCTTTCATGTCTTTTATATATTTCTTTTGATGCCTTACATACTCAGTACTTTGTTAGGACTGAAGTCCCTTTTGCCTGCGGACACTGCATTTCATGCCCGTAAGTCCCGATAGACAAGTTGATAGTCCTCCTAGTAGGCTATTTGCTCGGTGGAAGGTGTTGGTGCATTTGGTCAGTATGCCCTGGGCATGTACTGATTGGTATGGCGGGGCCCTATCCCAACCATTATGATTTATATGTACTCTTAGAGGCTTGTAGACAGATGTCATGTATACGGGTACTAGTATGGCCTTGGCAGCCAATGTTTTGAGTGTACAAATGATCATGTGGGCCTTATAGGCCCTTATGTCACATGTATAAGTTTCTATATCATGCTGGATCATCCTATGTCCAGTATTCCTTTACGTTTTATTCTGGTTATCTCATGACGGCCCTTCGGTCCTATTTACCTATAATGGTGTGATAAGAAAAATACTCTACGTTGGTACACAGTTGAGTAAGGCACAGGGTGCCCTTTGCGGCCCTCCGATTTGGGTTGTGACAATAAGGCCTTCTAGGGAGCCATCTAAATACTCGATAGGTAGCTGTTGTTGTAGGCGATCTATGCAAGCAGTAGAAACGGATCCCATGAACCCCCAAAATCCATAACACAGACACATAGCATATCGTCCAAGATCTGAATGGTGCGCTCGGACTGCCTCTCTATCTGGGGTTGGAAATGTTCTACTCAACTCAACTTGTCTTCCTAACTCACTGTTTACCCTTAAAATTGGATAACAATTAAACTTAAAATATTGTTCTAGGGACACGTGATTTTACCTAATACCAATTAATAAATGTGATATGAGTAATAGAAATAAACGATATAATAAAGCAAACCGGTGTTAGAATGAAACTCAACCCTCGAGTTTGGACACCCTCGAACTGGTTGATGCAAGAACTATGAAAGTATAACAAGCTGATGAACAATGGTGAGAACGAGAAAGAGAGTTATATTGCTTTTTGTGTCTGTCAACTATGTGTTTCAAATGATTAGAACCCCCCTTATATAATAGAGGAGTTCTACGTATGGTACAATTCTAATTATAGAAATAAACCCCATGATTAGCTAATTAACCGTTTCTGATTTAATCTGTTTCGAGATTTATGTCGTGATCCTCGACCAGTCACCGAGATTTATGCCATGATGCTCGACCAGCCACGAATATCTTGCCTTTCTGTTATTATATCATCTTTGATCTCGCTCGATGTCTGTCTCATTTGGCTTCTATAACTATTAGCCTCGATCTTGACAGGTACTTCGGTTCTGAACTCGGTACCTTATCCTCGTGATATGGCTTATTCTGTTATGAGGTTGTCCTTCGAGGCGAACTCCCGGTCTCGGTCAAATAGTAAAATCTGGTGGACCTGATTTTAACCGTATACAAATAGTCCCCTCATTTTTGGAGTGTAATGACACGAAACGAATTGAGCCTTCAATTTTCTACCTCTACCTGTCATGATGTCATCCTTTTGACTAAGGGGTGTAAGTGACTGAAATGTCCCTTCTATACAGTTACCAAGGCATTAAATGCGCGTCAATCGATGGTCGGCCACCGCCAATTTTTAGGCGTCGTTGTGAAATTTATAAATAGCCCCTCTCTCCATTTTCAACTTTTACTTTCAAATTTCTAATTTCCAAAGCTTTTTATATCTTCTAAGTTCTTCATCTCCAAACCTATGATTTTTACCGCAAACTTCTTCTCAAAACACCAAATCTTATCATCTTCATCTATTTTTAACTTCAAATCCATACAAAAATGGCAAAAACATCAAAAACTATTCCTCAAAAGGAAAATACTTCTTCATCACGGCCGGCCGGCAACAAAATGCTCATGGAGCCACGACCTGAGGAGTGTGTTCCTGGGGGGTGTGTCCTAACTTCTGACTTTAAAACCGATAAGGCCTCGTTGATTCCCGGTCGGTGCGAGATAGTATCAAGGTATATTTGCTCGATAACTGAGGGATACCTTAGGTAGGTATGAAAAGACTGCAACTACGATGTCAAAAGGGTGGTGAACTCGACCCCCGAAGAAGACATCACCACCCATGTGGAAGGGTTTTTAAGTGTTTATACTTACCCTTTTCCACTGGGCCCCCTTGACCCCGTTGTCGTTGATTGTCAATATCAAATAACCCTAGGCCAGATCCACCCTTCCTTTTGGTGAATCATCATTCTGCTCCGATTCTTTTTGAGCAAAGTCGAGGGGATACCTTTTACCCTCGACCACCTCATCAGGTTGTATAGCCCCCGCCTCTATCAAGGCGGGTTAATAAAACTCCACTGTCGGGTTACCAAAGTGTTTTTCTCGAGCATAGACAAGGACAGGGATCGAGGCTAGATGGGACGGTTCATTCGAGTGAGGACTTCCGACCTAATCAAGGCCGAGAAGATGCCATTTCTCGAGGAATGCAATATGAAGAGTAAGTACAATCCCACTATTAGCTCTTATTTTTTGATTTGCTTATCTGCTTCTTCTCATCGATATCTCTTTCCGTGATGTAGCGGTCGCTTGGATGCCCGGTGCAATTCCTAACCTCAAGAGCTGGGTTCGAGACCTGGCCTTGACCTCTTCGTATGTAGAACGCTCATGGCGCTATTTATCAAAGGGCTGATGGGAGGCCAAAACTCATGGTAAGCCCCTTTTCCACGTCTTTGATGATTGTGTTAATGTTTTTCTTACTTAATTTCCTTTCATACAGGCCTTGGTAAAGACCGTGTTATGAGGCCCCTATGTGGTGAGGAGGAGACTTCGATCCCGGCACCGAAACTGGCGAAGGACAAAAAGAGGAAAACTACCTCACCCTCTGAGGATCCAGAACATAAAAAGAAGGCGGCCCGTAAGCCGAGAAATAACATCATCCTCCTGACCGAAGAGTCTATTCGGCGTCTAAGGGAGGAAGATGAAGAAATGGAAGAAGATAACTTCGGGCTGATGACCCGAGTAGGAATGGCCACCGAGGCCCGAAAGGCCACTGATTCGGTAAAGGCTGCAAAGATTTTATCTCGAGATGAGGGGGTCTCGGGAAGAGACATGGGTGAAGTCCCCGAGTCATCGAGGATCGAAGATGCCTCCCACCATACCGAACTAACGGTGGGTATGACTGTCGAGGCCCATCAAGATGAGGAGAATTCCCCAAGTGATCAACTTGGGGTAATAGAAATTGGAGGTTCCCCGCAGCTCCCCTCATTTTCTGAGGAGAGAATTCAAGAGGCTTGGGCCTTGAAGACCCTCTCCATCGAAGGAGCCCATGGAAGGGAGGATCCCTTTTGTGATTACTTTACTGGGGTTGAAGATGCTACCGCCTTAGTGACTTGGAGGTCTCGATGAAGGACTTGAGTGAGGCATCTAGCATTTTCAATGAAGCACAGCAAGCTCTGAATCGGGTAAGCCTTAACTCCCCTTGTTGGTATTACCCTTGTGTTTATTTTTCTCTTTTTGTCTAACTTCTTTTCTTCATTTTGTGTAGGCCTCAGCGCTTCACGGAGAAGCATTTTCTCTGTCTCGATCTGATTTGAGTCGGTACGAGGACGACATTCAAAGGCTTACCGAGGAAAGGAATTCCCTCAACCTTCTCGGTAAGCAAAAAGAAGAACAGATCAAGGACCTCCGAGCCGAATTGGTCACGGCTCACAAATATCAGACCGACCTGATCGAGCAGGAAATGAAAATCTTAAAAGCTCATGGGCTCAATTCAGGAACGACGACTAATATTTCAATCTCATAATTGCAGCAGAAGGTCGAGAGTATTGAGCAGTTCTACGAGGAGGTCAACACAATAAACGCAGAGTCCTTGGGGTGGAAAGAAGGTATAGACCGCTTTGTTGCAAAAAAAGAGAATGCTCGAGCCCAATTATCATCGGTCAAAAGTCACCTTCAAGGTATGACGGAGAAGAGCTCGGTTCAAGCAAGGAAAATAGAGGAGCTCGAGGCTCGGTTGGCTTCCAAACTTGCCAAGGCCAGATCCGAAGCCGAAAAAGCAATGGCCGAGGAAGAAGCGATCGTGGCGGTCTACCGGGCCGATCCTGAATCCACTCAAGTCCAAGAGAAAGAGGCAACAGAGACCGCTCAAACTCGAGCATATTGCATTGTTGAACTCGCCAAATGCCAATCTCCGAGAGAAACCCTCGGGGAGATCCACACTTGAGGTTTCAATCCTACCAACGAGATAGTAAAGGCTAGAGAGCACAAAACTGAGGATGGAGCGTTGGCCTCTTCAGATGATGATCATGATGATGGCAGCAAGAGCGGGTCCGAGAATGGGGAGGACCTCGATGGAGGAGAAGCTACCCCCGGAGAAAATCAGGAACCTTAGGATTTTTCACTTTTGATCTTTTGTATAGGATCCTAATCGGACCATGTAAATATTCTCATATGTATAACGATATCCTTCCTTTCCGACTTGTCTTTATTTCATTTTCTGCCTTGTGACAATTTTGTTTCATTTATGCCTTATGAAAATTTTATTCATAAGTTCGAGGCTTAGGTTTGATCGAAGCCGGACTAGTGTAGTTTTTATGATCGAGTGAGTACTTGCTCGAACTCGGAGTAAGTTGAAATTTATGTTTTAATTGAGTGAGGATGATTTCTCGAACGCAAAAATAAAATGGCCCTTTAGGCTCTTGAATTAGACCGATACAGCCATAGTAAAAAGAATGGCTTTCTCCCCTTTTTCGGCTCGAAAAGTTTATTATTTAATCATATAAAATATATTGTGCCTTAGCATAAAATAAAAACTTTGTTTGAGAGTTGGAATGACTTTGTACCTATTAGGGTTTTCAAGGGTCGATATTATCAAAACCCTTAGTAATTTAGCCGAGGGTAGCCTTTTTAACCGGTTTGTGAAAATATTCGAAGGCATGCTTTATAACGGAAATCGAATGTCTCCGAACCGTGTTAAATGTAAACGAATATTTCGATGACTTCAATCAAACACCTATAAACGGTTAGTAATAAATATAAACAAATATAGAGAAGGTCGTACCTTACCTGTAATATCATTTGAGGAGTGATATGTTCCAATTATTTGATAATTGTTCGCCGTTCATATTTCCAAGTTTGTAGGATCCCTTTCTGATGATATCGAGGACCTGGTACGGTCCCTCCCAGTTCGAGCCATGTTTTCCTTCATTTGGATCGCAAGTATTGAGGGTGACCTTCCTCATAACCAAGTCCCCGATTTTGAAGTGTCGTAGATTAGCTATTCGATTGTAGTATCTTTTGATCCGCTGTTTCTGTGCGGCCATTCGAATGAGGGTGGCTTCCCGTTTTTCATCTAGCAATTTGAGGCTTGTACTCATAGCCTCGTGATTTGACTCTTACGTTGCATATAGAAACCTGATGCTGGGTTTCCCGACTTCAACTAGGATCAAAGCTGTATCGCCATATACTAAAGAAAATGGTGTTGCCCCCGTACTGGATTTTGATGTTGTTCGATACGCCCAAAGGACTTCGAGCAATATAACTCTCCACTAATACGATCTCGGTGGGCATCCCGAATCGGCATATAATGTGGTCCTAGATGAAGTCTATGACTTCTTTCTCTCTAATTTTCTCGAAAGCCTGTGCTTCAACCCACTTAGAAGAATAGTCAGTCATAAACAAAATAAGTTTAGCTTTACCTGGGGTCGATGGCAGGGGACCGACAATATCCATTCCCCACTACAGGAATGGCCATGGGGATAAGACTGAGTGGAGTTGCTCTCCAGGCCGGTGAATCATCGGTGCGTACCTTTGACATTTGTCGCACTTTCGAACAAACTCTTTTGTATCTTTTTTCCATATCATCCCAATAGTATCCTGCTCTGGTGACTTTGTGAACCAATGATTCGGCACCAGAATGATTTCCACAAGTGCCCTCGTGGATTTCTCGTAGGACGTAGCCGGTATCTCCTGGTCCCAAACATATTTCCAATGGTGCATCAAACATCCTTCTATATAGTGTTCTGTCTTCGGCCAATGTGAATCGTGCGGCCTTCGTACGTAGAGTCCTCAATGTTTAAGGATCGATAGACGCTTCCCGTTCTTTAGGTACTCGATATATTTGTTCCTCCAATCCCAGGTCAGACTTGTGGAGTTGATTTTGGCGTGGCCTTCTTCGATTTGTGACCTTGAAAGTTGTACGACAGTCCTCGAGCTAATCTCACCGTCTTCGACTGATGACCCCAAATTTGCAAGGGCATCGGCCTCACTGTTTTGTTCTCGAGGCACATGTTGTAAGGTCCATTCTTTAAACTGATGTAGAGTCACCTGTAATTTGTCCAAGTAACTCTGCATTCAATCTTCTTGGACCTCGAAAGTTCTGTTGACTTGGATTACCACGAGCAAGGAGTCACATTTTGGCCTCGATGACTTCTGCTCCCAAACCTTTAGCTAGCACGAGACCTGCAATCATGGCCTCATACTTGGCCTCATTGTTATTTAACTTAGAAGTTTTGATAGCTTGTCTAATTGCATTACCCGTGGCTTAAAAATGATGCCTAGCCCGAACCCCTTCACGTTAGAAGTGCCGTTTGTGAAGTGGGTCCACACCCCCGATAATGTAAGCGACTTTAATAACAGTTCGTTTTGAACCTCATGTACGAGGGCTGGTGTAAAGTCGGCCACGAAGTCCGCTAAGATTTGAGACTTGATGGCCATTCGGTGTCGATACTCGATATCGTACCCACTGATCTTGATGGCTCATTTGGCCAATCGGCCTGAAAGTTCGGGTTTATGCAAAATATTGCGAAGGGGATAAGTAGTTACCACACAGATCAAGTGACACAGAAAATATAGTTTTAATTTCCTAGAGGTGCTTATTAGGGAAAGTGCTAATTTTTCTAAGTGTGGGTACCGGGTCTCGACCTCACCTAGAGTTCGACTAACATAGTAAATAGGAAATTGCGTACCTTACTCTTCTCGAACTAGGACTTCACTTACCGTAATTTACGAGACAGTTAAGTAAAAGTAGAGTTGCTCGTCCACTTTTGGAGTATGAAGCAGTGGCGGGCTCGAGAGGTAGCGCTTTAATCCTTCCAATGCTTGTTTGCATTCCGGGGTCCATGGAAAATTGTTCTTCTTTTGGAGCAGTGAGAAGAACCTGTGACTTCTATCTGAAGACCTCGAGATGAATCGGCCTAGGGCGGCTATGTGCCCTGTTAATCGTTGCACGACCTTAACATTATCCATGACTGTGATGTCTTCGATTGACTTGATCTTATCGGGGTTAATTTTGACACCCCGATTTGATACCATAAAGCCAAGGAACTTTCCCGAGCCGACCCCGAGTGCACATTTCTCCGGGTTGAGTTTCATGTTATGTTTCCTTAGTATATCGAAAGTATCCTGCAAATGTGTCAAATGGTCCTCTGCTCGTAGGGACTTAACTAGCATATCATCAATATAAACTTCCATTGACTTACCTACTTGTTCTTCGGACATTCGATTTACTAATCGTTGATAAGTGGCACGGGCATTGTTTAGTCCAAACGTCATTACATTATATCAATAGGTGCCATACTAAGTGATGAACTAAGTCTTTTCCTGATCATCCGGGTTCATTTGTATTTGATTGTACTCGGAATAGGCATCAAGAAAACTAAGGATCTCATGGCCAGCTGTGGCATCGATCATGCAATCGATATTTGGCAGAGGAAAAGAATCTTTAGGACATGATTTGTTTAAATATTTATAGTCTACGCACATTCTAAGTTTATTTCCCTTTTTAGGGACTTCGAATACGTTTGCTAACTATTCAGGATATTTTACCTCCCGAATAGATCCTATTTTGAGATGTTTGGTTACCTCGTCCCTGATGAATGCATGTTTTACCTCAGACTGGAATCTTCTATTTTGTTTTACCGGGTGGAACTTTGGGTCCAATCTCAGTCGATGTATAGCAATTTTTTGTGGGATCCCTATCATATCTAGGTGGGACCAAGCAAAACAATCCATGTTATTGACAATAAATTTAACGAGTTTTTCCCTGAGCTCGAGTGTTAACCCCGTACCCTGGTATACCTTTCAATTGGTTAGATAGTTGATCAGTACGGCTTGTTCCAGATCCTCGACCATCGATTTAGTGGCGTCGGAGTCCTCAGGGATTATGATGGATCGAGAAATCCAGTAGTCATCGTCCTAGTCTGTTCCCTGCTTCTCCGATTGAGTGAAGGCCGGTAGTTGTGGTTGCTATTTAGCTTCCTATTTTCCTTTGGACTCCGATCTTTTTGTTGACGAAAGCGTCGATACCGGTATCACTTCGTCGACGGCGAACATCTCCTTGGTAGCAGGCTATTCTCCATACACCGTGTTTACTCCATCCGGTGTTGGGAACTTCAACATTTGGTGAAGGGTTGAGTGGACCGCCCTCATATTGTGAATCCAAGGTGTTCCGAGTAGTGCGTTGTATCTCATATAGCCTTCGATCATATGGAACTTTGTTTCTTGAATAGTTCTGGCTATATTTACTGGTAGGATGATTTCACCTTTAGTTGTTTCGCTTGCAATGTTAAAGTCATTGAGAATCCGAGCTGCAGGTACGATCTGATCTCGTAGGCCGAGCTGCGGGTACGATCTGATCTCGTAGGCCGAGCTGCGGGTATGATCTGATCTCATACGCCGAGCTGCTCCACGACCCTCGATCGAATAATATTTGTCGAACTTCCTGGATCAATCAAAACACGTTTAACCTGAATTTTATTCATAAGGATAAAGATTACCAAAGCATCATTGTGGGGTTGTGAGATCCCTTCTACTTCCTCATCATTGAATGATAAAGCTCGTTTATGGCACATAGTCTCGAGTTTGGTTTTCTCTGATGATTGATACTTTAGTGCATTCTAACACTGGCCCTTGTGGAATGTCGATCCCACCAACGTTCATGTGAATCACGTGTTGTAGTTCTTCTTGCTCATTTTTCCTGTTTGAATAGGCATGCCACCTCCTCACATAGTTGTGTGCAGTCCTCGATTTTATGACCATGTGTACCATAGTATTTGCATGTTTGATTGTGGTTCCTTTGGCATAGATCGGTTTGTAGGGGTCTGGGCCATCTAGTATCTTTGTTTCTCCCAATGGCTGACACAATAACTTATATGTCTATGCTGAAGTTGTATTCTAATAATTGTGGTGCTTCTGTGGGATTCGCATGTTTATCGAAACCACCTTTGCTCATCAGTCCTCAAGAGCTCTGTCTTCGATCGATCCTTCGATCATTTTGGATGGGATTGCATCCTGGACCATTGTTTCTATGATATACATTGTATGGTAGATACCGATCTCTGCTCGACCGGGGTTCTCTGTCGATATCCCTTTGATTCTACTGACGGGCCTGTTTGGATAAGCAGAACTGGAAGGGGCCCCCAATTGATCATCCTCGACCCTGATCTTTGACTGGTACCGATTATGTACATCAGCCCAGTTTACCACTGGATATTCAATTAAATTCTACTTTAGCTATTGTGATGCTGCCGAACTTTGTTCGTTCAAACTTTGAGTAAAGGCTTGAATAGCCCTATCGTCTGTGACCGGTGGTAGTTCCATGCATTCCGTATGGAACGGAGATACGAATTCCCTCAATATTTTGTTGTCTTGTTTCTTCCCTTTGAAGAGGTTCGATTTTCTAGTCGCAACCTTTATGTCTCTGGCATGTGCCTTTATGAAGGAGTCAGCAAGATGGCGAAGGAATCGATGGAATTAGGCGGAAAAGTGCGGTACCATATCGTTGCTCCTTTCGACAACGTTTCTCTAAATTTGTTCAGTAGAACAGATTCAATCTCATCGTCTTCCAAGTCGTTTACATTTATTGTGCATCTATAAGAATTGACATGTTCATTAGAGTTGGTGGTGCCGTTGTACTTAGGAATTTCTGACATTCGAAACTTCTTTGGAATGGGTTTCGGAGCAGCACTTGGCGGGAAAGGATTCTGTAAAAATTTCTTTGAATCCATACCTTTTAGGATCGGCGGTGCCCCTAGTATTTGGTCAAACCTGGAGTTGTATGTCTCCACTTTCTTGTCATTAGCCTCGATATTATTCTCTCCCGATTCAATCCGTTTAGTGAGCTCCTCGAGCATTTTCATTATGGCGGGGTGAGTCCCCGATTCGTTGGCGTTCGACCTTTCTGGCACAGGCTCGGTCTTGTGAACGACATCTAGTTCGGTCCTACTCAGTGTTCGGTGCTGATTTTGTAGTTGTGCTATAGAGGCTTGTTGAGCTTGTAACATTTCAAATATCAATTGGAGGCTAACTCCACCATATTCTCCACCCTGCGTACCCCGACCACCTAATTGAACTTCATGTTAGTTTGACATGTTTATCCTGAAAACAAAGATTCTTAGGAGAACAAGTGTGTGTTATCAGTATCAGTATTACGCAATCACTATTATCCCTAGGCCGAGCGAAGGGGAAGGAAGAGATGGGTGGTCCGGGAACAACAATGAGAGAGGGATCATAGCCCCCATTCTCACTCTTCCCCATGCCTATTTTTTCACCTGAGATGCATAACTCTTTTTTTTAATGAATAGATAGAGCCATGATACATTCTGAAATATTGTAAAGGTAAATAGACTCTTTTACCCTTAAAATTGGATAACAATTAAACTAATAATATGGTTATAGGGACACGTGATTTCACCTAATACCAATTAATAAATTTGAGGATGAGTAATAGAAATTAACGATAAAATAAAGCAAACTAGTGTTAGAATGAAACTCAGCCCTCGAGTTTGGACACCCAACTGGTAGATGCATGAACTATGAAAGTATAACAAGCTGATGAACAATGGTGAGAACGAGAAAGAGAGTTATATTTATTTTTGTGTCTGTCAACAGTGTGTTACAAATGATTAGAAACCCCCCACCTTATATAGTAGAGGAGTTTTACTTATGGTACAATTCTAATTACAGAAAGAAACCTGATGATTAGCTAATTAACCGTTTCTGATTTGATCCGTTCCAAGATGTACATGGTGATCCTTGACCAGTCACCGAGATTTACGCCATGATCCTCGATAAACCATGAATATCATGCTTTCTATTATTATGCTATCTTCGATCTCGCCCGATGTCTTTCTCATTTGGCTTCGATCGCTACTAGCCTTGATCTTGACATGTACATCGGTTCTGAACTCGGTACCTTATCCTCGTGATATGTCTTATTCTATTACGAGGTCGTCCTTCGATGCAAACTCCCAGTCTTGGTCAAATAGTCAAATCGGTTAGACCTGGTTTTAACCGTATACACTCACGCTACACAACTCTCCAAAAATACAATGTGAAGAGCATGCCTCAATTGGAGATAATGTACACCGGAACACCATGGACACGAACTATCTCGCGGATATAGATCTAAGCCAGCTGCTCTGAAGAATAGGTAGGCACAACCGGAATGAAGTGTGCATACATGGTCAGTCTATACACAATAACCCACACTACGTCAAATATCTTCAAAGTCTGTGGGAGACCAACAACGAAATCTTTGGTAATACGATCCCACTTCCACTCTGGAATCTCAAGTCTCTGAAGCAAATCGCCCGACCTCTAATGCTCGTACTTCACCTGCTGACATCTCAAACACCGTGCCACATACTCTACTATAACTTTCTTCATTCTTCATCACCAATAGTGCTGACTCACATTTTGATACATCTTGGTGACACCTAGATGAATGGAATACCATGAAGTGTGAGCCTCCTCAAGGATAGACTCATGAAACCCATACACATTGGGCACATATATCCGGCCCTACATCCGCAACACCCCATTATCTCTAATAGAAACCTCCTTGGCATCGTCATGCTGCATTGTGTCCTTAAGGGCAAGCAAATAGGGGTCGTCATACTGACGCGCTCTAATGCACTTATACAGAGAAAACCGACAAACCACACAAGGTAGTGTCACACCGCAAACTCAGGGTGTGCGACTAGCGCTCAACCGAGAGAACCCGACAGAGCAAGTTTGATGTGGAACGGGTGATACAATTACAACATTACCAATTTGACGTTCCCCATACCAATGTACCACCCACGCTATGTTTACAGAGCTTCTGTTAAATACAAAAGAGTACTATGATAGTGCCAGCAACAAGGCTCCAGCTATACCTCAAAACATGGTGATAAAATGAACAAAATACACATGACCCCGAGTGAAGTGGGGCTCACCAAATCAGCTAGGAAAAGAGTGTAGTGCTATCACTGATCAGTGTCACCTGCTGTGGAACCACCTGCATCCATTAAAGATGCAGCGCCCTTGGCAAAAGGGATGTTAGTACTATTGAATAGTACTATTATATATGACTAAATACTCTCTCAAAGAAACGAGCAGTAATGCAAGTAAGGACAGTCATAATATCAGTTAAAGCCTCAAACAATTACCAAATATCAAATTAGAGATAAGATAAGTTTTAAATAAATTTCCAAATTTTAAGTTGGGAAATCTTTGGTACCGGTATACCACTATTCATAATTTCGATTACGATTTCCAACACAGTCACCACCATCTGTGTTGCATGGTGTCTGATCATGACCCGATCGGCTAGGAGACGTCTCATGTGAGACATCAACCTAATCAGAATTTTAATTACAATTCTAATACCGTCAACGCCATGTTTGTGGCATGGCGTCCGATTATGACCCGATCGGGTAGGCCGTCTCATGTGAGACATCACCCTTTTCTACCAATCATCCTGTTTCATTTTCTTGCACATTCTCTTGGCACATTTGCCGGTTTCATATTTCACATTTCGCATTATGTACTGACCTCATAGAGACATCTTACTGACCATACTGAGTCGTGAAAGCAATCATCGGGAATTCTGATTCACGAATGTTCAACTGATGAGACCCTGACCTCAGATCAATGTTCGAGAACACTCTAGCACCCTGAAGCTTGTCAAATAAGTCATGAATGAGTGGTAGTGGGTACCTTTTCTTGATTGTAAATTTGTTCAACTGCCGAAAGTCAATACACAATCTCATAGAGACGTCTTTCGTCTTCACAAATAGAATTGGAGCACCCCAAGGCGACACACTAGGTCAGATGAGACCTAGTGTGTTAGTGTCATACGATATAGTGGAATAAAAATGGGCTGATATGGTGGAATAAAAATGGGCTGAGTGCACGACACCAAGTCAATATCAAAATCAATATCCCTATCGATCCTCATGCACGATAGGTCTGCTGGAACACATATGGGAAATATCTTACCACCGGAACTGACTTAACGGTACGAGTATTAACACTTACATCCCGCACAAAGGCTAGATATGCTCCACGAATAACTCACGTTCTAATAATTACAATCCACCAGGCGTAGTCACTAGCTCAATATCTCAATCCCCCTGATGTAGTCGCGGGCTATCAGTCCAGATCATATCACACAGAAAAACATATATACAAGATTACATGTACATGACCAATGAATATCGAATATCATACTCCTGGACTGATATAAATGACATGGTATGTTGTATGTAGGTGAAAAGTATGCTATGATAACTCAAATTAGTAATTCAATCACAAAAACAACAATTATCAAGTTAAATCATGAGACTGGCCTCTATGTAACATCAAATATGGCTCAATTAGGTCACAATGCGGTATAAATATGAGAAACATCACAGCATATATCTTGAGAATCTATTCAAGTAATTTCATAACCTAAGCACTACCTCGAGCATGGATAAACACCCCG
>AWOL01S0014290.1:3277-33480 GCA_000715115.1 Nicotiana otophora
AGATCGCCTAAAATTTTTCTGGTCCATCAAATACGACCTAAGGAACCATAGTCACTGCCCCGCCATGACCGTTCCTCATATTTTGCGTTTTACGGGAAAAGAAATAGAATTCTGCCTGATTCCCATATTTTTGTGTGCTATAGCCCATGCCTTCCAAGTGCGCAGGGCCCCCCGGACCCGAATCGCCTAAAATTTTACCGGGCCATCAAATACGACTTAAGGAACCATAGTCACCGCCCCGCCATGACCTTTCCTCATGTTTTGCATTTTATGGCCAAAAACCTAGAATTCCGCCCGTCCCATATTTTTGTGTGCCATAGCCCACGCCTTCCGAGTGTGCCCGGGGTCCCCGGAATCGGATCGCCTAAAATTTTTCCAGGCCATCAAATACAACCTAAGGAACCATAGTCACCACCCCGCCATGACCGTTCCTCATGGTTTTTGCGTTTTACGACCAAACAACAAGAATTCCGCCCGATTTCCATATTTTCGTGTGCTATAGCCTATGCCTTCCTAGTGGGCAGGGGGCCCAGGCCCCATTCGGCAAAATCTTTTTCCGGGCCATCAAATACGACCTAAGGAACCATATTCACCGCCCCGCCCTAACCATTCCTCAGCATTTTGCATTTTCAGCCAAAATAGTAGAATTTCATAACATTCCTATATTTTCGTGTGCTATAGCCCATGCCTTGCGAGTGGGCTCGGGCCCCCCTGTTCCCCCGATTGCCTAAAATTTTTCCGGGCCATAAAATATGACCTAAGGAACCATAGTCACTACCCCGCCATGACCGTTCCTCATTAGTTTGCATTTTACGGCCAAACAAACTAGAATTCCGTCTGATTCTCATATTTTCGTGTGTTATAGCCCACACCTTCCGAATGGGCCCGTGCCCCCCGACCGCGATCGCCTAAAATTTTTCGGGCCATGAAATACAACCTAAGGAACCATAGTTACCTCCCCGCCATGATCGTTCCTCACGGTTTTGCGTTTTACGGCCAAACAACTAGAATTCCGCCCTATTACCATATTTTCGTGTGCTACAGCCCACGCCTTCCCAGTGGCCCCCCAAACCCGGATAGCCTAAAAATTTTCCGGGCCATGAAATACGACCTCAGGAACCATAGTTTTTGCCCTTCCATGACCGTTCCTCGCTTTTTTCATTTTACGGCCAAAAAACTAGAATTCCACCCGATTCCCATATTTTCGTGTGCTATAGCCAACGCCTTCCAAGTGGGACCGGGCCCCCCGAACCCCGATCGCCTAAAATTTTTCGGGCAATTAAATATGACCTAAGGTACCATAGTTACCGCCCTACATTGACCGTTCCTTATTTATTTGCGTTTTACGGCAAACAAACTAGAATTCTGCAAAAATGACCATATTTTCGTGTGCTATAGCCTACGCCTTCCCAATGTGCAAGGCCCTCCGTGCCCGGATCGCCTAAAGTTTTTCTTGGCCAATAAATATGACCTAAGGAACCATAGTTAGGGCCTCGCCATGACCGTTCCTCATTTTGTTGCGTTTTACGACAAAACAACTAGAATTCTGCCCTATTGCCATATTTTCGTGTGCTCTAGCCCACGCATACCCAGTGTGAAGGGGCCCCCGGAGCCGAATCTTCTAAAATGTTTTCGGGCAATCAAATACAACCTAAGGAACCATAGTCACCGCCCCGCCATGACCTTTCATCGTTTTATTCATTTTATGGCCCAAAAACTAGAATTTCGCCCTAATCCCATATTTTCGTGTGCTATACGTCTTCCGAATGGGCCCGGGGCCCCCGGAACAGAATCAACTAAAACTTTTTCGGGCCATCATATACGACCTAAGGAACTATAGTCATCTCCCCGCTATGACCGTTCCACATGTTGTTGCGTTTTACGGCCAAACAACAAGAATTATGCCCGATTCCCATATTTTCGTGTGCTATTGCCCACGCCTTCCCAATGGGCAGGGCCCCCCGGACCCGAATCGACAAATCTTTTTGCGGGCCATCAAATACGACCTAAGGAACCATAGTCACCGTCCCGTCACGACCGTTCCTCATAGTTTTGCGTTTTCGGCCAAAAGACTAGAATTCCCCCACATTCTCATATTTTCGTGTGCTATAGCCCACGCCTTCCCGCTGTGCAAGGCCCCTCGACTCGGATCGCCTTAAATTATTCTGGGCCATCAAATACGACCTAAGTAACCATAGTCACCGCCCCGCCACGACCGTTCCTCATATTTTGCGTCTTTCGGGGAAAAAATAGAATTTTGCCTGATTCCCATATTTTTGTGTGCTATAGCCCACGCCTACCCAGTGCGCAGGGCCCCCCGGACCCGAATAGCCTAAAATTTTTCCGGGCCATCATATACGACTTAAGGAACCATAGTCACCGCCTCGCCATGACCTTTCCTCGTTTTTTTAATTTTATGGCCAAAAAACTAGAATTCCGCCCGTCCCATATTTTTGTGTGCTATAGCCCACGCCTACCCAGTGCGCAGGGCCCCCCGGACCCGAATAGCCTAAAATTTTTCCGGGCCATCATATACGACTTAAGGAACCATAGTCACCGCCTCGCCATGACCTTTCCTCGTTTTTTTAATTTTATGGCCAAAAAACTAGAATTCCGCCCGTCCCATATTTTTGTGTGCTATAGCCCACGCCTTCCGAGTGTGCCCGGGGTCCCCGTAACCGGATCGCCTTAAATTTTTCCAGGCCATGAAATACAACCTAAGGAACCATAATCACCGCCCCGCCATGACCGTTCCTCGTGTTTTTTGCGTTTTACGGCCAAACAACAAGAATTCCGCCATATTCCCATATTTTCGTGTGCTATAGCCTATGCTTTCCCAGTGGGCAGGGGGCCCCAGGCCCGATTCGGCAAAATCTTTTTCCGGGCCATCAAATACGACCTAATTAACCATAGTCACCGCCCCGCCCTGACCGGATCCGAATCGACAAATATTTTTCCGGGCCATCAAATACGACCTAAGGAACTATTGTCACCGCCCCGACCTGACCATTCCTCAGAGTTTTGCGTTTTCAGCGTAAAAACAGTAGAATTTCGCCATATTCCTATATTTTCGTGTGCTATAGCCCATGCCTTCCGAGTGGGCTCGGGCCCCCCTGCTCCCCCGATTGCCTAAAATTTTCCCGGGCCATAAATAATGACCTAAGGAACCATAGTCACTACCCCGCCATAACCGTTCCTCATTTGTTTGCATTTTACGGCCAAACAAACTAGAATTCCGTCTGATTCCCATATTTTCGTGTGCTATAGCCCACACCTTCCGAATGGGCCCGGGCCCCCCGACCCTGATCGCCTAAAAGTTTCCGGGCCATGAAATACAACCTAAGGAACCATAGTTACCTCTCCTCCATGATCGTTCCTCACGTTTTTGCGTTTTACGGCCAAACAACTAGAATTCCGCCCTATTACCATATTTTCGTGTGCTACAGCCCACGCCTTCCCAGTGGGCCCCCAAACCCAGATAGCCTAAAACTTTTCCGGGCAATGAAATACTACCTAAGGAACCATAGTTTTCTCCCTGCCATGACCCTTCCTCGCTTTTTGCATTTTACGGCCAAAAAACTAGAATTCCACCCGATTCCCATATTTTCGTGTGCTATAGCCAACGCCTTCCAAGTGGCACCGGGCCCCCCGGACCCCGATCGCCTAAAATTTTTCGGGCCATTAAATACGACCTAAGGTACCATAGTCACTACCCTGCCATGACCGTTCCTCATTTATTTGCGTTTTACGGCAAACAAACTAGAATTCCGCAAAACTTTCCATATTTTCGTGTGCTATAGCCTACGCCTTCCCAATGTGCAAGGCCCCCCGGGCCCGGATCGCCTAAAGTTTTTCTTGGCCATCAAGTACGACCTAAGNTATCAAATACGACCTAAGGAACCATAGTCACTGCCCCGCCATGACCGTTCCTCAATTGTTTGCGTTTTACGACAAAACAACTAGCATTCTGCCCGATTGCCATATTTTCGTGTGCTCTAACCCACGCCTACCCAGTGTGAAGGGACTCCCGGAGCCGAATCATCTAAAAATTTTCGGGCAATAAAATACAACCTAAGGAGCCATAGTCACCTCCCCGCCATGACCTTTCCTCGTTTTATTCATTTTATGGCCCACAAACTAAATTTCCGCCCTATTCCCATATTTTTGTGTGCTACACGTCTTCCGAATGGGCCTGGGGCCCCCGGAACAGAATCGACTAAAAATATTTGGGGCCATCATATACGACCTAAAGAACCATAGTCACCTCCCCGCCATGAGCGTTCCACGTGTTTTTGCGTTTTACGACCAAACAACAAGAATTCTGCCCGGTTCCCATATGTTCGTGTGCTATAGCCCACGCCTACCAAATGGGCCGGGCCCCCCGGACCTGAATCGACAAATATTTTTGCGGGGCATCAAATACGACATAAGGAACCATAGTCACTGTCCCGTCATGACCGTTCCTCATATTTTGCGTTTTACGGGGAAGAAAATAGAATTCTGCCTGATTCCCATATTTTTGTGTGCTATAGCCCACGTCTACCCAGTGCGCAGGGCCCCCCGGACCCGAATCGCCTAAAATATTTCCAGGCCATCATACGACTTAAGGAACCATAGTCACTGCCCCGCAATGACCTTTCCTCATTTTTTGCATTTTATGGCCAAAAAACTAGAATTCCGCCCGTCCCATATTTTTGTGTGCTATAGCCCACGCCTTCCGAGTGTGCCCGGGGTCCCCGTAACCGGATCGCCTTAAATTTTTCCAGGCCATGAAATACAACCTAAGGAACCATAATCACCGCCCCGCCATGACCGTTCCTCGTGTTTTTTGCGTTTTACGGCCAAACAACAAGAATTCCGCCATATTCCCATATTTTCGTGTGCTATAGCCTATGCTTTCCCAGTGGGCAGGGGGCCCCAGGCCCGATTCGGCAAAATCTTTTTCCGGGCCATCAAATACGACCTAATTAACCATAGTCACCGCCCCGCCCTGACCGGATCCGAATCGACAAATATTTTTCCGGGCCATCAAATACGACCTAAGGAACTATTGTCACCGCCCCGACCTGACCATTCCTCAGAGTTTTGCGTTTTCAGCGTAAAAACAGTAGAATTTCGCCATATTCCNTGGGGCCCCCGAACCGGATCGCCTAAAATTTTTTCAGGCCATCAAATACAACCTAAGGAACCATAGTCACCGCCCCGCCATGACCGTTCCTCATGTTGTTTGCGTTTTACGGCCAAACAACAAGAATTCCGCCCGATTCCCATATTTTCGTGTGCTATAGCCTATGCCTTCCCAGTGGGCAGGGGGCCCCAGGCCTGATTCGGCAAAATCTTTTTCCGGGCCATCGAATACGACCTAAAGAACCATAGTCACCGCCCCGATCTGACCATTCCTCAGAGTTTTGCGTTTTCAGCCAAAACAGTAGAATTTCGCCACATTCCTATATTTTCGTGTGCTATAGCCCATGCCTTCCGAGTGGGCTCGGGCCCCCCTATTCCCCCGATTGCCTAAAAATTTTCCGGGCCATAAAATATGACCTAAGGAACCATAGTCACTACCCCGCCATGACCGTTACTCATTTGTTTGCATTTTACGGCGAAACAAACTAGAATTCCATCTTATTCCCATATTTTCGTGTGCTATAGCCCACACCCTCCGAATGGGCCCGGGCCCCCCGACTCCGATCGCCTAAAATTTTTCGAGCCATGAAATACAACCTAAGGAACCATAGTTACCTCCCCGCCATGATTGTTCCTCACGTTTTTGCGTTTTACGGCCAAACAACTATAATTCCGCCCTATTACCATATTTTCGTGTGCTACAGCCCACGCCTTCCCAGTGGGCCGCTCAAACCCGGATAGCCTAAAACTTTTCCGGGCCATGAAATACGACTTAAGGAACCATAATTTTCGCCCTGCCGTGACCGTTCCTCGCTTTTTGCAATTTACGGTCAAAAATGTAGAATTTCACTCGATTTCCATATTTTCGTGTGCTATAGCCAACGCCTTCCGAGTGGGACCGGGCCCTCCGGACCCCGATCGCCTAAAATTTTGTAGGCCATCAAATACGACCTAAGTTACCATAGTCATCGCCCTTCCATGACCGTTCCTCATTTATTTGCATTTTACGGCAAAACAACTAGAATTCCGCCAAAATTCCCATATTTTTGTTTGTTATAGCCTACGCCTTCCCACTGTGCAAGGCCCCCGGACCCGGATCGCCTAAAAAGTTTCCTGGCCATCAAATACGACCTAACGAACCATAGTCACTGCCTCGCCATGACCGTTCCTCATTTATTTGCGTTTTACGATAAAACAGCTTGAATTCTGCCCGATTGCCATATTTTCGTATGCTATAGCTCACGCCTACCTAGTGTGCTGGGCCCCCCTAGACCCGAATCGCCTAAAATTTTTCCGGGCCAAAGGAATATGACCTAAGGAACCATAGTCACCGCCCCTCCATGATCTTTCCTCGTTTTGTTCGTTTTATGGCCAAAAAACTAGAATTCCACCCTATTCCCATATTTTCGTGTGTTACATGCCTTCCGAATGGGCCTGGGGCACCCGGAACAGAATTGCATAAAAATATTTCGGGCCATCATATACGTCCTAAGGAAACATAGTCACCTCTCCGCCATGACCGTTCCTCATATTTTTGCGTTTTACGACCAAACAACAAGAATTATGCCTGATTCCCATATTTTCATGTGTTATAGCCCATGCCTTCCCAATTGGCAGGGCCCCCCGGACCCGAATCGACAAATATTTTTGCGAGCCATCAAGTATGACCTAAAGAACCATAGCTACCGCCCCGTCATGACCATTCCTCATAGGTTTGCATTTTCGGCCAAAAGACTAGAATTCCGCCACATTCCCATATTTTCGTGTGCTATAGCCCACGCCTTTCCACTGTGCAAGGCCCCCAAGACCCGGATTGCGTAAAAATTTTTCGGGCCATCAAATATGACCTAAGGAACCATAGTCTCCACCCTCCATGAGCTTTCCACATTTATTTGTGTTTTACGGCAAACAAACTAGAATTTCGCCCGATTCCTATATTTTCGTGTGCTATAGCCCACGCCTACCCAGTGCGCAGGGCCTCCCGGACCCGAATCGCCTAAAAGTTTTCCGGACCATCCAATTCGACCTAAGGAACCATAGTCACCGCCCCACTATGACCTTTCCTCATTTTTGCGTTTTATGGCCTAAAAACTAGAATTCCGCCCGATTCCCATCTTTTCGTGTGCTATAGCCCACGCCTTCCGAGTGGGCCGGGCCCACGGACCCCAATCGCCTAACAAGTTTTTGGGCCATCAAATACAACATAAGGAACCATAGTCACCGCCCCGCCATGACCGCTCCTCACATTTTTTTGTGTAATAGCCCACGCCTTCCGAGTGGACCCGGGCCCCCTGACCCCGATCGCCTAAAATGTTTTCGGCCCATCAAATACGACCTAAGGTACCATAGTCACTGCCCCGCCATGACCGTTCCTTATTTATTTGCGTTTTACGGCAAAAAACTAGAATTCCGCCCGATTCCCATATTTTCGTGTGCTATAACCCACGTCTTCCGAGTGGGCCCGGCCCCCCAGACCCCGATCGCCTAAAAGTTTTCCTGGCAATAAATATGACCTAAGGAACCATAGTTACCGCCCCGCCATGATCGTTCCTTGTTTTTTTGAGTTTTACGGCAAATACACTATAATTTCGCCCGATTATCATATTTTCGTGTCTTATGCCCACGCCTTCCCAGTAGGCCCCCCAAACCCGGATCACCTAAAAATTTTCCGGTCCTTCAAATACGACCTAAGGTACCATATTCACCGCCCTGCCATGACCTTTCTTTTTTATTTGTGTTTTAAAAAATAAAAACTAGAATTGCGCCCGATTCCCATATTTTCGTGTGCTACATCCCAGGCCTTCCCACTATGCAAGGCCCCCGGATCCAGATCGCCTAAAATTTTTCGGGGCCATCCAATACGACCTAAGGAACCATAGTCACCACCCCACCATGACCTTTCCTCATTTATTACCGTTTTATGGCAAAAAACAGGAATTCCGCCTGATTCCCATATTTTCGTGTGCTACCCATGCCTTCCCAGTGTGCAGGGCCCCCCGGACCCGGATCGCCTTAAATATTTACGGGTCATCAAATACGACCTAAGGAACCATAGTCACCGCCCCGTCAAAACCTTTCCTCATTTTTTGTGTTTTACGGCCAAAAACTAAGAATTCTGCCCGATTCCCATATTTTCGTGTGCTATAACCGACGCCTTCCGAGTGGGCCAGGGCCCCCGGACCCCAATCGCCTAAAATTTTTCTGGGCCATCAAATACGACCTAAGGAACCATAGTCACCACCCTACCATGACCGTTCCTTACATTTTCGTGTGTTATAGGCCACGCCTTCCGAGTGGGCCAGGGCCCCCGGACCCCAATCGCCTAAAATTTTTCTGGGCCATCAAATACGACCTAAGGAACCATAGTCACCACCCTACCATGACCGTTCCTTACATTTTCGTGTGTTATAGGCCACGCCTTCCGAGTGGGCCAGGGCCCCCGGACCCCAATCGCCTAAAATTTTTCTGGGCCATCAAATACGACCTAAGGAACCATAGTCACCACCCTACCATGACCGTTCCTTACATTTTCGTGTGTTATAGGCCACGCCTTCCGAGTGGGCCAGGGCCCCCGGACCCCAATCGCCTAAAATTTTTCTGGGCCATCAAATACGACCTAAGGAACCATAGTCACCACCCTACCATGACCGTTCCTTACATTTTCGTGTGTTATAGGCCACGCCTTCCGAGTGGGCCAGGGCCCCCGGACCCCAATCGCCTAAAATTTTTCTGGGCCATCAAATACGACCTAAGGAACCATAGTCACCACCCTACCATGACCGTTCCTTACATTTTCGTGTGTTATAGGCCACGCCTTCCGAGTAAGCCCGGGCCCCGAGCCGCGATCGCCTAAAATGTTTCCGGGCCATCAAATACGACTCAAGGTACCATAGTCACTGCCCCGTCATGACCGTTCCTCATTTACTTGCGTTTTAAGGCAAAATAATTAGAATTCTGCCCGATTCTCATATTTTCGTGTGCTATAGCCCATGCCTTCCGAGTGGGCCCGGGCCCCCCGTACCCGGATCGCCTAAAATTTTTCTGGGCCATCAAATACGACCTAAGGAACCATAGTTACCTCCCCTTCCATGACCGTTCCTTATATGTTTTCGTTTTACGGCCAAACAATAAGAATTCCGCGCGATTCCCATATTTTCGTGTGCTATAGCCCACGTCTTCAGAGTGGGCCCGGGCACCACGGACCCGATCGCCTAAAAATATTCCGAGCCATTAAATACGACCTAAGGAACCATATTTATCGCCCTACCATGATCGTTCCTCATTTTTTGCGTTTTATGGCAAAAAACTAGAATTCCTCCCGATTCCCATATTTTTGTGTGCTACCCACACCTTACGAGTGGGCCCGGGCCACCCGGACCCAGATCGCCTAATATGTTTCCGGGCCATCAGATACGACCTAAGAAACCATAGCCACCGCCCCGTCATGACATTTTCTCGCTTTTTTGCATTTTATGGCCAAAAAACTAGAATTCCGCAAGCTTCCCATATTTTCGTGTGCTATAGCCCATGCCTTTCGAGTGGGCGCGCCTCCCGGCCCCCGATCGCCTAAACTTTTCCAAGGCCATCAAATACAACCTAAGGTACCATAGTCACTGTCCCGCTATGACCGTTCCTCATTTATTTGTGTTTTACGGCAAAATAACTAGAATTCTGCCCGATTCCGATATTTTCATGTGATATATCCCATGCCTTCCCATTGTGCAAGGCCCCCGGACCCAGATCGCCTAATTTTATGGGCCATCATATACGACCTAAGGAACCATAGTCACCGCCCCGCCATGACCTTTCCTCATTTTTTGAGTTTTATGGCCAAAAAACTAGAATTCCGATCGATTCCCATATTTTCGTGTGCTATATCCTACGCCTTCCGAGTAAGCCCGGCCCCCCCAGACCCCGGTCGCCTAAAATTTTTTCGGGCCCTTCAATACGACCTAAGGTACCATAGTCACCGCCCCACCATAATCGTGCCTCATGTTTTTGCATTTTACGACAAAACAACTAGAATTCCGCCTGATTCCCATATTTTCGTGTGCTATAGCCCACGCTTTCTGAGTGGGCCCGGGCCCCTCGGAACCCGATCGTCTAAAATTGTTTTGGGCAAGCAAATACGACCTAAGGTACCATAGTCACCGTCCCGCCATGAGCGTTCCTCGTTTTTTGCGTTTTACGGCAAAAAACTAGAATTCGCCCGATTCCCATAGTTTTGTGTGCTTTAGCCTACGCCTTACGAGTGGGCCCTGGACCCAGATCGCCAATTTTTTTTTCGGGCCATCAGATACGACCTAAGGAACCATAGTCACCGCCCCACCATGACAGTTTCTCGCTTTTTTACATTTTACGGCCAAAAAACTAAAATTTTGCCGGATCCCCATATTTTTGTGTGCTATAGCCCATGCCTTACGAGTGGGCCCATGTCCCAGGACCCAGATCGCCTAAAATTTTTCCGGGCCATCAGATACGGCCTAAGGAACCATAGTCATTGCCCCGCCATGACCTTTCCTCGTTTTTTGCGTTTTATAGCCATAAAACTAGAAATCTGCCCGATTCCCATATTTTCGTGTGCTATAGCCCACGCCTTCTGAGTGGGCTCGTGGGCCCCGGAACCGGACCGCCTAAAATTTTTTTGGGCCATCATATACGACCTAAAGATCCATAGTTACCGCCCTGCCATGACCGTTCCTCACCGTTGTGCGGTTTACGACCAAACAACAAGAATTCCGCCCAATTCACATATTTTCGTGTGCTATAGCGCACGCCTTCCCCGTGGGCAGGGCCCCCCGGACCCGAATCGACAAATATTTTTGCGGGCTATCAAATACGACCTAAGGAACCATAGTCACCACCCCACCATGACTGCACCTCATTTGTTTGCATTTTACAGCAAAAAAATTAGAATTTCGCCCAATTCCCATATTTTCGTGTGCAATAGCCCACGCCTTCCGAGTGGGCCCGGGCGCCCCAGACCCTCGATCGCCTAAAACTTTTCCAGGACATGAAATACGACCAAAGGAACCATAGTTACCGCCCGCCATGATCGTTCCTCATTTTTTTGAGTTTTGCGGCTAAACAACTAGAATTCCGCCTGATTACCATATTTTTGTTTGCTATAGCCCACGCCTTCCCAGTTGGCCCCTCTAACCCGGATCGCCTAAACTTTTTCGAGGCATCAAATACGACCTAAGATACCATAGTCACCGCCCTTCCATGACCGTTCCTTATGTATTTGCGTTTTACGGCAAAAAAACTAGAATTGAGCCTGATTCCCATATTTTCTTGTGCTATAGCCCACGCCTTCCCACTGTGCAAGGCCCCCTGATCCAGATCGCCTAAAATTATTCAAGTCCATCAAATACGACATAAGGAACCATAGTCGCCCCCCCCCCCCCCCCCCGCCTTGAACTTCCTCGTTTTTACGTTTTATGGCCTAAAAACTAGAATTCCGTCTGATTCCCATATTTTTGTGTGCTTTATCCCACGTCTTTCGAGTGGGCCCGGTCCCCCTGACCCTGATCACCTAAAATTTTTTCGGGCCATCAAATATGACCAAAGGTACCATAATCACCGCCCCACCATGACATTGCCTTATTAGTTTTGTGTTTTATGGCAAAAAAACTAGAATTTCGTCTGATTCCCATATTTTCGTGTGCTTTCTCCCACGCCTTCCGAGTGGGCCCGGGCCCCTAGACCCTGATCGCCTAAAATTTTTTCGGGCCATCAAATACGACCAAAGGTACAATAATCACCGCTCCGCCATGATTTCGCTCGATTTCCATATTTTTGTTTGCTATAGCCCACGCCTACGAGTGGGCCCGGGCCTCCCAGACCCAGTTCACCTATTGTTTTTCCGGGCCATCAGATACGACCTAAGGAACCATAGTCACCACCCCTCTATGACATTTTCTCGCTTTTTTGCGTTTTACGGCCAAAAAACTAGAATTCCGCCTGATTCCCATATTTTTGTGTGTTATAGCTCACGCCTTACGAGTGGGCCCGGGCCTCAGGACCCAGATCGCCTAAAATATTTTCGGGCCATCAGATATGGCCTAAGGAACCATAGTCACCGCCCCGCCATAACCTTTCCTCGTTTATTGCGTTTTATGGCGAAAAACCTAGAATTCCGCCCGATTCCCATAGTTTCGTGTACTATAGCCCACGCCTTCCGAGTGGGCCCAGGGCCCCCGAAACCGAATCGCCTAAAATTTTTCCGGGCCATCATATATGACCTAAGGAACCATAGTTACCGCCCCGCCATGACCGTTCCTCATTCTGTTTGCGTTTTACGACCAAACAACAAGAATTCCACCCAATTCACATATTTTCGTGTGCTATAGCCCACGCCTTCCCAGTGGGCAAGGCCCCCGGACCCGAATCGACAAATATTTTTGCAGGCCATCAAATACGACCTAAGGAACCATAGTCACAGCCCCGCCATGACTGTTCCTCATTGTTTGCGTTTTACAGCAAAATATTAGAATTCCGCCCAATTCCCATATTTTCGTGTGCTATAGCCAACGCCTTCGAGTGAGCCTGGGCTCCCCAGACCCCTATCGCCTAAAACTTTTCTAGGACATGAAATACGACCAAAGAAACCATAGTTTCCAACCTTCCACGATGGTTCCTCATTTTTTTGAGTTTTGCGGCCAAAAAACTAGAATTTCGCCCGATTACCATATTTTCGTTTGCTATAGCCCACACCTTCCCAGTGGGCCCCTCTAAGCCGGATCGCCTAAAAATTTTTTGGGCCATCAAATACAACCTAAGGTACCATAGTCACCGCCCTGCCATGACCGTTCCTCATTTATTTGTATTTTACGGCAAAAAAACTAGAATTGCGCCTGATTCCCATATTTGCGTGTGCTATAGCCCACGCCTTCCCACTGTGCAAGGCCCCCTGATTCAAATACAACCAAAGGTACCATAATCACCGCCCTTCCATGACAGTGCCTTATTTATTTTGTGTTTTACGGCAAAAAAACTAGAATTCCGCTCGATTTCCATATTTTGGTGTGCTATACCCCAGGCCTTCCGAGTGGGCCCGGGACCCCCGGAACCCGATCGCCTAAAAATTTTTTGTGCCATCAAATACGACCTAAGGAACCATAGTCACCTCCCCACCATGACCTTTCCTCATTTATTAGCATTTTACAGAAAACAAACAAGAATTCCGCCCGATTCCTATATTTTCGTGTGCTATAGCCCACGCCTTCCCAGTGTGCAGGGCCCCTCGGACCCCAATCGCCTAAAATTTTTCTGGGCCATCAAATACGACCTAAGGAACCATAGTCACCGCCCCGCCATGACTGTTCCTTACATTTTCGTGTGTTATAGGCCACGCCTTCCGAATGGGCCCGGGCCCCGGACCCCAATCGCCTAAAATGTTTCGGGCCATCAAATAAGACCTAAGGTACCATAGTCACTGCCCCGCCATGACCGTTCCTCATTTATTAGCGTTTTAGGGCAAAATAACTAGTATTCCGCCCGATTCCCATATTTTCGTGTGCTATAGCCCACGCCTTCCGAGTGGGCCCGGGCAACCCGGACCCGGATCGCCTAAAATATTTTTGGGCCATCGAATACGACCTAAGGAACCATAGTTACCGTCCCGCCATGACCTTCCTTATGTTTTTGTGTTTTACGGCCAAAAAACTAGAATTCCGTGTGATTCCCATATTTTCGTGTGCTATAGCCCACGTCTTCCGAGTGGGCCGGGGCCCCACAGATCCGATCGCCTAAAAATATTCCGAACCATTAAATACGACCTAAGGAACCATAGTTATGGCCCCACCATGATCGTTCCTCGTTTTTTGCGATTTACGGCAAAAAACTAGAATTTCGCCCGATTCTCATATTTTTGTGTGCTATAGCCCACGCCTTACGAGTGGGCTCGGGTCCCCCAGACCTAGTTTGCCTACAATTTTTTTGGGCCATCAGATACGACCTAAGGAACCATAATTACTGCCCCGCCATGACATTTTCTCGTTTGTTTTGCGTTTTACGGCCAAAAAACTAGAATTCTGCCAGATTCCCATATTTTCGTGTGCTATAGCCCACGCCTTTCGAGTGGGCCCGCCCTCCGGCCCCCGATCGCCTAAGGTACCATAATCACTGCCCGCCATGACCGTTCCTGATTTATTTGTGTTTTACTGCAAAAACACTAGAATTCCACCTGTTTCCCATATTTTCGTGTGATATAGCCCATGCCTTCCCAGTGTGTAGGGCCCCCGGACCCAGATCGCCTAAAAGTTTTCTGGGCCATCATATACGACCTAAGGAACCATAGTCACCGCCCCGCCATGACCTTTCCTCGTTTTTTGTATTATATGGCCAAATAACTAGAATTCCGCTCGATTCACATATTTTCGTGAGCTATATCCCACGCCTTCCGAGTGGGCCCGGGCCCCCCGGACCCTGGTCGCCTAAAATTTTTCCGGGCTATTAAATACGACCTAAGTTACCATAGTCACCGCCCTGCCATGATCGTGCCTCATGTTTTTGCGTTTTACGGCAAAAAAAACTAGAATTTCGCCTGATTCCCATATTTTCGTGTGCTATAGCCCACGCTTTCCGAGTGGGCCTGGGCCCCTCGGAACCCGATCGCCTAAAATTTTTCTGGGCCAGAAAATATGACCTAAGGAACCATAGTCACCGCTCTGCCATGATCGTTCCTCGTTTTTTGCATTTTACGGCAAAAAACTAGAATTCCGCCCGATTCCCATATTTTTGTGTGCAATAGCCCACGCCTTACGAGTGGGCCCGGGCCCCCGGACCCAGATCGCCTAAAAATTTTTCGGGCCATCAAATACGACCTAAGGAACCATAGTCATCGCCCCGCCATGACATTTGCTCGCTTTGTTGCGTTTTACGGCCAAAAAACTAGAATTCCGCCTGATTCCCACATTTTTGTGTGCTATAGCCCACGCCTTTCGAGTGGGCCCAGGCCCCCCGGACACGGATCGCCTAAAATTTTCCCGGGCCATCAAATATGACCTAAGGAACCATAGTCACCGCCCTGCCATGACCGTTCCTCATTTATTTGCGTTTTACGGCAAAAAAACTAGAATTCAGCCCGATTTCCATATTTTCGTGTGCTATAGCCCACGTCTTCCGAGTAGGGCCGGGCCCCACGGACCCGATCGCCTAAAATTTTCTGGGCCAGCAAATACGACCTATGGTACCATAATCACCGCCCCACCATGACCATTCCTCTTTGTTTTAGGTTTTACGGCAAAAACACTAGAATTCCGCTCGATTCCCATATTTTCGTCGCTATAGCCCACCCCTTCCGAGTGGGCCCGGCCCCCCTAACCCGATCGCCTAAAAGTTTTCTGGGCCATCAAACACGACCTAAGGTACCATAGTCACCGCCCCACCATGACCGTTCCTCATTTATTTGCGTTTTACGAAAAAACAACTAGAATTCATCCTGATTTCCTTATTTTCGTGTGCAATAGCACACGCCTTCCGAGTGGGCCCGGACCCCACGGACCTGATCGCCTAAAATTTTCCAGGCCATCAAATACGACCTAAGGTACCATAATCACCTCCCCGCCATGACCGTTCCTCATTTATTTACATTTTACGGCAAAAGAACTAGAATTCCGCCCGTTTCCCATATTTTCGTGTGCTATAGCCCACGCCTTACCAGTGTGCAGGGCCCCCGGACCCAGATCACCTAAAAGTTTTCTTGGCCATCAAATATGACCTAAGGAACCATAGTTACCGCCCCGCCATGACCTTTCCTCATTTTTTGTATTTTATGGCCAAAGAACTAGAATTTCGCTCGATTCTCATATTTGCTTGTGCGATATCCCACGCCTTCCGAGTGGGCCGAGACCCCCCGGACCCCGATCGCCTAAAAATTTTTTGGGCCATCAAATATGACCTATGGTTCCATAGTCACCGCCTCACCATGACCTTGCCTCATCTTTTTGCGTTTTACGGCAGTAAAAACTAGAATTCTGCCCGATTCTCATATTTTTGTGTGCTATAGCCCACACCTTCCGAGTGGGCCCGACACCCCCGGCCCCCGATCGCCTAAAGTTTTTCCCGGCCATCAAATACGACCTAAGGTGCCCTAGTCACCACCCCAACATGACCGTTCCTCATCTATTTGCGTTTTACGGCAAACAACTAGTATTCCGCCCGATTCCCATATTTTCGTGTGCTATAGCCCATGCCTTCCCAGTGCGCATGGCCCCCGGACCCAGATCGCCTAAAATGTTTCTGGAGCATCAAATACGACCTAAGGAACCATAGTCACCGCCCCTCCATGACCTTTCATCGTTTTTTGCATTTTACGGCCAAAAAACTAGAATTCCGCACAATTCCCATATTTTCGTGTGATATATCCCACGCCTTCCGAGAAGGCCCAAGCCTCCCCGACCCCTATCGCCTAAAAGTTTTCTGGGCCATTGAATACGACCTAAGGTACCATATTCACCGCCCCGCCATGACCGTGCCTAATGTTTTTTCGTTTTACGGCAAAAAAAACTAGAATTCCGCCAGATTCCCATATTTTCGTGTGCTATAGCCCACGCTTTTCCGAGTGGGCCCGGGCCCCGAACGCCAAAAGTTTTTCCGGGCCAGCAAATACGACCTAAGGAACCATAGTCACAGCCCAGCTATGATCGTTCCACATTGTTTGCATTTTACGGCAAAAAACTAGAATTCCGCCCGATTCTCATATTTTTGTGTGCTATAGCCCACGCCTTACGAGTGGGCCTGGGCCCGCTGGACACAGATCGCCTAAAATTTTTCCGGTCTATCAAATACGACCTAAGGAACCATAGTCACCGCCCCGCCATGACCGTTCCTCATTTATTTGCGTTTTACGGCAAACAAACTAGAATTTAGCCCGATTTCCATATTTTCGTGTGCTATAGCCCACGCCTTCCGAGTGGGCCCCGGCCCCATGGATCCAATTGCCTAAAATTTTCTGGTCCATCAAATACAACCTAAGGTACCATAGTCATCGGCCCGCCATGACTGTTCCTTACATTTTCGTGTGTTATAGGCCACGCCTTCCGTGTGGGCCCGGGCCCCGGACCCCGATCGCCTAAAATGTTTCGGGCCATCAATAAGACCTAAGGTAACATAGTCACTGCCCCGCCATGACCGTTCCTCATTTATTTGCATTTTAGGGCAAAATAACTAGTATTCCGCCTGATTCCCATATTTTCGTGTGCTATAGCCCACGCCTTCCGAGTGGGCCCGGGCCCCTCGAACCCGGATCGCCTAAAATTTTTCCGGGCCATCAAATACGACCTAAGGAACCATAGTTACCGTCCCACCATGACCTTTCTTTATGTTTTTGTGTTTTATGGCCAAGAAACTAGAATTCCGCGCGATTTCCATATTTTCGTGTGCTATAGCCCACGCCTTCCGAGTGGGCCCGGGCCCCTCGAACCCGGATCGCCTAAAATTTTTCCGGGCCATCAAATACGACCTAAGGAACCATAGTTACCGTCCCACCATGACCTTTCTTTATGTTTTTGTGTTTTATGGCCAAGAAACTAGAATTCCGCGCGATTTCCATATTTTCGTGTGCTATAGCCCACGCCTTCCGAGTGGGCCCGGGCCCCTCGAACCCGGATCGCCTAAAATTTTTCCGGGCCATCAAATACGACCTAAGGAACCATAGTTACCGTCCCACCATGACCTTTCTTTATGTTTTTGTGTTTTATGGCCAAGAAACTAGAATTCCGCGCGATTTCCATATTTTCGTGTGCTATAGCCCACGCCTTCCGAGTGGGCCCGGGCCCCTCGAACCCGGATCGCCTAAAATTTTTCCGGGCCATCAAATACGACCTAAGGAACCATAGTTACCGTCCCACCATGACCTTTCTTTATGTTTTTGTGTTTTATGGCCAAGAAACTAGAATTCCGCGCGATTTCCATATTTTCGTGTGCTATAGCCCACGTCTTCCGAGTGGGCCCGGGCCCCACGGATCCGATCGCCTAAAAATATTCCGAGCCATTAAATACGACCTAAGGAACCATAGTTATTGCCCCGCCATGATCGTTCCTCATTTTTTGCGATTTGCAGCAAAAGACTATAATTTCGCCCGATTCTCATATTTTTGTGTGCTATAGCCCAAGCCTTCCGAGGGGGCCAGGGTCCCTCGGATCCCGATCGCCTAAAATTTTTTTTTGCCATCAAAATACGACCTAAGGAACCATAGTCACCACTCCACCATGACCTTTCCTCATTTTTTGAGTTTTACGGCCAAAAAACTAGAATTTTGCCCGATTCCCATATTTTAGTGTGCTATAACCCACGCCTTCCGAGTGGGTCAGGGCCCCCGGACCCCAACCGCCTAAAATGTTTCTGGGCCATCAAATACGACCTAATAAACCATAGTCATCGCCCCGCCATGAAGGTTTCTTACATTTTCGTGTGTTATAAGCCACGCCTTCCGAGTGGGCCTGTGCCCCGGACCCCGATCGCCTAAAATGTTTTC
Organism: Nicotiana otophora; assembly: GCA_000715115.1. Lineage (NCBI taxonomy): Eukaryota > Viridiplantae > Streptophyta > Magnoliopsida > Solanales > Solanaceae > Nicotiana > Nicotiana otophora. The sequence continues at coordinate 21,886 of AWOL01S0014290.1, forward strand.
GGGCCATCACATACGACCTAAGGTACCATAGTCACTGACCCGCCATGATCGTTCCTAATTTATTAGTGTGTTAGGACAAAATAACTAGAATTCCGCCCGATTCCCATATTTTCGTGTGCTATAGCCCACGCCTTCCGAGTGGGCCCGGGCCACCCGGAACCGGATCGCCTAAAATTTTTCAGGGCCATTGAATACGACCTAAGGAACCATAGTTACTGTCCCGCCATGACCGTTCCTTATTGTTTTGTGTTTTAAGGCAAAAAAACTAGAATTCCGTGCGATTCCCATATTTTCGTGTGCTATAGCCCGTCTTCCGAGTGGGCCCGGGCCCCACAGATCTGATCGCCTAAAAATATTCCGAGCCATTAAATACGACCTAAGGAACCACAGTTATCGCCCCGCCATGATCGTTCCTCATTTTTTGCAATTTACGGCAAAAAACTAGAATTTCGCCCGATTCCCATATTTTTGTGTGCTATAGCCCACGCCTTACGAGTGGGCCCGGGCCCCCCCAGACCTAGTTTGCCTAAAATTATTTCGGGCCATCAGATATGACCTAAGGAACCATAGTCACCGCCCCGCCATGACCCTTTCTCGTTTTTTTGCGTTTTACGGTCAAAATACTAGAATTCCGCCAGATTCCCATATTTTCGTGTGCTATAGCCTACGCCTTTCGAGTGGGCCCGCCCCCCGGCCCCCGATCGACTAAGGTACCATAGTCACTGCCCTCCATGACCGTTCCTGATTTATTTGCGTTTCACTGCAAAAAAACTAGAATTCCGCCTGTTTCCCATATTCTTGTGTGATATAGCCCATGCCTTCCCAGTGTGCAGGGCCCCCGGACCCAGAACGCCTAAAACTTTTCTGGGCCATCATATACGACCTAAGGAACCATAGTCATCGCCCCCGCCATGACCTTTCCTCGTTCTTTGCATTATATGGCCAAAAAACTAGAAATACGCTCGATTCACATATTTTCGTGAGCTATATCCCACGCCTTCCGAGTGGGCCCGGGCCCCCCGGACCCTGGTCGCCTAAAATTTTTCCGGGCCATTAATTACGACCTAAGTTACCATAGTCACCGCCCTGCCATGATCGTGCCTCATGTTTTTGCATTTTACGGCAAAAAAACTAGAATTCCGCCCGATTCCCATATTTTCGTGTGCTATAGCCCACGCTTTCCGAGTGGGCCCGGGCCCCTCGGAACCCGATCGCCTAAAATTTGTTCGGGCCAGCAAATATGACCTAAGGATCCATAGTCACCGCTCAGCCATAATCGTTCCTCGTGTTTTGCATTTTACGACAAAAAACTAGAATTCCGCCCGATTCCCATATTTGTCTGTGCAATAGCCCACGCCTTACGAGTGGGCCCGGGCCCCCCGGATCCAGATCGCCTAAAATTTTTCCGGGCCATCAAATACGACCTAAGGAACCATAGTCACTGCCCTGCAATGACATTTTCTCGCTTTTTGCGTTTTACGGCCAAAAAACCAAAATTCCGCCAGATTCCCATATTTTCGGTGCTATAGCCCATGCCTTTCGAGTGGGCCCGGGCCCCCGGACCCGTATCGCCTAAAAGTTTTCTAGGCCATCAAATACAACCTAAGGAACCATAGTCACCGCCCCGCCATGACCGTTCCTTATTTTGTTGAGTTTTTTGCCGGGCCCCACAGACCCGATCGCCTAAAAATATTCTGGGCCTTTAAATATAACCTAAGGAACCATAGTTATTGCCCTGCCATGACCTATCCTCTTTTTTTGTTTGTTACGGCTAAAAAACTAGAATTCCGCCCGATTCGCATATTTTCGTGTGCTATAGCCCACGCCTTCCGAGTGGCACCAAGCCCCCCGTACCCCGATCGCCTAAAATTTTTCCGGGCCATTAAATACGACCTAAGGTACCATAGTCACCGCCCCTCCATGACTGTGCCTAATGTTTTTGCGTTTTACGGCAAAACAAACTAGAATTCCGCCTGATTCCCATATTTTCGAGTGGGCCCGGTCCCCTCGGAGCCCGAACGCCGAAAAATTTTCCGGGCAAGCAAATATGACCTAAGGAACCATAGTCACCACCCAGCTCTGATCGTTCCTCGGTTTTTGCATTTTACGGCAAAAAACTAGAATTTCGCCCGATTCCCATATTTTCGTGTGCTATAGCTCACGCCTTCCCAGTGTGCAGGGCCCCCGGACCCAGATCGCCTAACAGTTTTCTGGGCCATCAAATATGATCTAAGGAACCATAGTTACCGCCCCGCCATGACCTTTCCTCATTGTTTGCATTTTATGGCCAAAGAACTAGAATTCCGCTCGATTCCCATATTTTCTTGTGCTATATCCCACGCCTTCCGAGTGGGCCGAGACCCCCCGGACCCCGATCGCCTAAAAATATTTCGGGCCATCAAATACGACTTATGGTTCCACAGTCACCGCCTCGCCATGACCTTGCCTTATCTTTTTACGTTTTACGACAATAAAAACTAGAATTCCGCCCGATTCCCATATTTTCGTGTGCTATAGCCCACACCTTACGAGTGGGCCCGGCACCCTAGCCCCCAATCGCCTAAAGATTTTCCCGGCCATCAAATACGACCTAAGGTGCCATAGTCACCGCCCCGACATGAACGTTCCTATTTTATTTGCGTTTTACGGCAAAAAACTAGTATTCCGCCCGATTCCCATATTTTCGTCTGTTATAGCCCATGCCTTCCCAGTGCGCAGGGCCCCCGAACCCAGATCGCCTAAAATGTTTCTGGGGCATCAAATTAACCTAAGGAACCATAGTCACCGCCCCGCCAAGACCTTTCATCGTTTTTTGCATTTTATGGCCAAAAAACTAGAATTCCGCACGATTCCCATATTTTCTTGTGCTATATCCCACGCCTTCCGAGAAGGCCCAAGCCCCCCGGACCCCGATCGCCTAAAATTTTTCTGGGCCATTGAATACGATCTAAGGTACCATATTCACCGCCCCGCCATGACCGTGCCGAATGTTTTTGCGTTTTACGGCAAAAATAACTAGAATTCCGCCAGATTCCCATATTTTCGTGTGCTATAGCCCACGCTTTTCCGAGTGGGCCCGGGCCCCTCAGACCCCGAACGCCAAAAATGTTTTCGGGCCAGCAAATACGACCTAAGGAACCATAGTCACCGCACAGCTATGATCGTTCCTCATTTTGTGCGTTTTGCGGCAAAAAACTAGAATTCTGCCCGATTCTCATATTTTTGTGTGCAATAGCCCACGCCTTACGAGTGGGCCTGGGCCCGCCGGACACAAATCGGCTAAAATTTTTCCAGGCCATCAAATACGACCTAAGGAACCATAGTCACCGCCCCGCCATGACATATTCTCGCTTTTCTGCGTTTTACGGCCAAAAAACTAGAATTCTGCCCGATTCCCACATTTTCGTGTGCTATAGCCCACGCCTTTTGATTGGGCCCGGGCCCCCCGGACCCAGATCGCCTAAAATTATTCCGGGTCATCAAATACGACCTAAGGTACCATAGTCACCACCCCACGCCTTCCGAGTGTGTCCCCCCCCCTCCCCCCGGAACCCAGATCGCCTAAAATTTTTCTAGGGCATCAAATAAGACCTAAGGAACCATAGTCACCGCCCGGCCATGACCTTTCATCGTTGTTTGCATTTTATGGCCAAACAACTAGAATTCCGCTCGATTCTCATATTTGCGTGTGTTATATCCCATGCCTTCCGAGTGGGCCTAAGCCCCCCGTACCCCGATCGCTAAAAATTTTTCGGGCAATTAAATACGACCTAAGGTACCATAGTCACCGCCCCGCCATGACGGTGCCTAATGTTTTTGCGTTTTACGGCAAAAAAAATTAGAATTCCGCCCGATTCCCATATTTCTGAGTGGGCCCGGGCCCCTCGGACCCCGAACACCGAAATTTTTTCCGGGCTAGCAAATACGACCTAAGGAACCATAGTCATCGTCCAGCTATGATTGTTCCTCGTGTTTTGCATTTTACGGCAAAAAACTAGAATTTCGCCTGATTCCCATATTTTTATGTGCTATAGCCCACGCCTTCCGAGTGGGCCCGGGCTCCACGGACCCGGATCGCCTAAATTTTTCTAGGCCATCAAATACGACCTAAGGAACCATAGTCACCGCCCCCCCATGACAGTTTCTCGCTCTTTTGCGTTTTACGGCCAAAAAACTAGAATTCCGCCCGATTCCCACATTTTTGTGTGCTATAGCCCACGCCTTTCGAGTGGCCCGGGGTCCCCGGACACGGATCGCCTAAAATTTTCCCGGGCCATCAAATACGACCTAAGGAACCATAGTCACCGCCTCGCTATGACCGTTCCTCATTTATTTGCGTTTTGCGGCTAAAATAAATATAATTCAGCCCGATTTCCATATTTTCGTGTGCTATAGCCCACGCCTTCCGAGTGGGGCCGGGCCCCACGGACCAGATCGCCTAAAATTTTCTGGGCCATCAAATACGACCTAAGGTACCATAGTCACCACCCCACCATGATCGTTCCTCTTTTTTGTTATGTTTTACGGCAAAAACACTAGAATACCGCTCGATTCCCTTATTTTCATCGCTATAGCCCACGCCTTCCGAGTGGGCCCGGCCCCCCCGAACCCCGATCGCCTAAAATTTGTTCGGGCCATCAAATACAACCTAAGGTACCATAGTCACCACCCTGCCATGACCGTTCCTCATTTATTTGCGTTTTATGGAAAAAAAACTAGAATTCATCCCGATTTCCATATTTTCGTGTGCTATAGCCCATGCTTTCCGAGTGGGCCCGGGCCCCACGGACCAGATCGCCTAACATTTTATTTGGCCATCAAATATGACCTAAGGAACCATAATCACCGCCCCGCCATGACATTTGCTCGCTTTTTTGCGTTTTACGGCCAACAAACTAGAATTCCGCCCGATTCCCACATTTTCGTGTGCTATAGCCCACGCCATTCGAGTGGGCCCGGGCCCCCCAGACCCGAATCGCCTAAAATTTCTTCGGGCCATCAAATACGACCTAAGGTACCATAGCCACCGCCTCGCCATGACCGTTGTTCATTTATTTATGTTTTACGACAAAAGAACTAGAATTCCGCCCGTTTCCCATATTTTCGTGTGCTATAGACCACGACTTCCCAGTGTGCAGGGCCCCCGGACCCAGATCGCCTAAAAGTTTTCTGGGCCATCAAATACGACCTAAGGAACCATAGTCACCGCCCCGCCATGACCTTTCCTCATTTTTTGAATTTTATGGCCAAATAACTAGAATTCCGCTTGATTCCCATATTTTCGTGTGCTATAGACCACGACTTCCCAGTGTGCAGGGCCCCCGGACCCAGATCGCCTAAAAGTTTTCTGGGCCATCAAATACGACCTAAGGAACCATAGTCACCGCCCCGCCATGACCTTTCCTCATTTTTTGAATTTTATGGCCAAATAACTAGAATTCCGCTTGATTCCCATATTTTCGTGTGCTATAGACCACGACTTCCCAGTGTGCAGGGCCCCCGGACCCAGATCGCCTAAAAGTTTTCTGGGCCATCAAATACGACCTAAGGAACCATAGTCACCGCCCCGCCATGACCTTTCCTCATTTTTTGAATTTTATGGCCAAATAACTAGAATTCCGCTTGATTCCCATATTTTCGTGTGCTATAGACCACGACTTCCCAGTGTGCAGGGCCCCCGGACCCAGATCGCCTAAAAGTTTTCTGGGCCATCAAATACGACCTAAGGAACCATAGTCACCGCCCCGCCATGACCTTTCCTCATTTTTTGAATTTTATGGCCAAATAACTAGAATTCCGCTTGATTCCCATATTTTCGTGTGCTATATCTCACGCCTTCCGAGTGGGCCGAAACCCCCTGGACCACGATCGCCTAAAATTTTTTCGGGCCATCAAATACGACCTAAGGTTCCATAGTCAATGCCTCGCCATGAGCTTGCCTCATATTTTTGCGTTTTACGGCAATAACTAGAATTCCTCCCGATTCCCAAATTTCGTGTGCTATATAGCCCACGCCTTCCGAGTGGTCCCGGCACCCCCGGCCCCCGAACGCCTAAAATTTTTCCGAGCCATCAAATACGACCTAAGGTGCCATAGTCACCGCCCCGACATGACCGTTCCTCATTTATTTGCGTTTTACGGCAAAACATTAGTATTCCGCCCGATTTTCATATTTTCGTGTGCTATAGCCCATGCCTTCCCAGTGCGCAGGGCCCCCGGACCCAGATCGCCTAAAATGTTTCTGGGGCATCAAATACGACCTAAGAAACCATAGTCACAGCCCCGCCATGACCTTTCATCGTTTTTTGCATTTAATGGCGAAAAAGCTAGAATTCCGCTCGATTCCCATATTTTCGTATGCTATATCCTACGCCTTCCGAGAAGGCCCAAGCCCCCCGGACCCCGATCGCCTAAAATTTTTCTAGGCCATTAAATATGACATAAGGTACCATATTCACCGCCCCTCCATGACCGTGCCTAATGTTTTTGCATTTTAAGGCAAAAAAACAAGAATTCCGCCAGATTCTCATATTTTCGTGCGCTATAGGTCCACGCTTTTCCGAGTGGGCCCGGGACTCTCGGACCCCGAATGCCAAAAAATTTTTCGGGCCAGCAAATACGACCTAATGAACCATAGTCATCGCCTAGCTATGATCGTTCCTCGCTTTTTGCGTTTTACAGCAAAAAACTAGAATTCCGCCCGATTCCCATATTTTTGTGTGCTATAGCCCATGCCTTACGAGTGGGCCCGGGCTTCACTGACCCGGATTGCCTAAATCTTTCCCGGGCCATCAAATACGACCTAAGGAACCATAGTCACTGCCCCGCCATGACATTTGCTTGCTTTTTTTCGTTTTACGGCCAAAAAACTATGATTCTGCCCGATTCCCACATTTTCATGTGCTATAGCCCACACCTTTCGAGTGGCCCCGGGCACCCCAGACACGGATCGCCTAAAATTTTCCCGGGCCATCAAATACGACCTAAGGAACCATAGTCACTACCCCGCCATGACCGTTCCTCATTTATTTGCGTTTTACGGCCAAAAAACTGTAATTCAGCCCGATTTCCATATTTTCGTGTGCTATAGCCCACGCCTTCCGAGTGGTGCCGGGCCCCACGAACCCGATCGCCTAAAATTTTCTGGGCCATCAAATACGACCTAAGGTACCATAGTCACCGCCCCACCATGACCGTTCCTCTTTGTTTTTTACGTTTTACGGCAAAAAAACTAGAATTTCGCTAGATTCCCATATTTTCGTCGCTATAGCCCACGCCTTCCGAGTGGTGCCGGGCCCCACGAACCCGATCGCCTAAAATTTTCTGGGCCATCAAATACGACCTAAGGTACCATAGTCACCGCCCCACCATGACCGTTCCTCTTTGTTTTTTACGTTTTACGGCAAAAAAACTAGAATTTCGCTCGATTCCCATATTTTCGTCGCTATAGCCCACGCCTTCGAGTGGGCCTAGCCCCCCCGAACCCCGATCGCCTAAACTTTTTCAGGGCCATCAAATACGACCTAAAGTACCATATTCACCGCCCCGCCATGACCTTTCCTCATTTATTTGCGTTTTACGGACAAAACACTAGAATTCAGCCTGATTTCCATATTTTCATGTGCTATAGCCCACGCTTTCCGAGTGGGCCCGGGCCCCACAGACCAGATCGCCTAAAATTTTTTGGCCCATCAAATATGACCTAAGGATCCATAGTCACCGCCCCGCCATGAAAGTTTCTTGCTCTTTTGCGTTTTACGGCCAAAAAACTAGAATTCCTCCAGATTCCCACATTTTCAGGTGCTATAGCCCACGCCATTCGAGTAGGCCCGGCCCCCCGGACCCGGATCGCCTAAACTTTTTCCGGGACATCAAATACGACCTAAGGTACCATAGTCACCGCCCCGCCATGACCGTTCCTCATTTATTTGCGTTTTACGACAAAAGAACTAGAATTCCGCCCGTTTCCCATATTTTCGTGTGCTGCCTACGACTTCCCAGTGTGCAGGGCCCCCGGACCCAGATCGCCTAAAAGTTTTCTAGGCCATCAAATATGACCTAAGGAACCATAGTCACTGCCCCTCCATGACCTTTCCTCAATTTTTGCATTTTATGGCCAAAGAACTAGAATTCCGGTCGATTCCCATATTTTCATGTGCTATATCCCATACCTTCCAAATGGGCCCGGCACCCCGGCCCCCGATTGCCTAAAAACTTTCCGGGCCATCGAATACGATCTAAGGTGCCATAGGCACCGCCCCGACATGACCGTTCCTCATTTATTTGCGTTTTATGGCAAACAACTAGTAATTCGTCCGATTCCCATATTTTCGTGTGCTATAGCCCATGCCTTCCCAGTGCGCAGGGCCCCCGGACCCAGATCGCCTAAAATGTTTCTGGGGCATCAAATACGACCTAAGGAAAGATAGTCACCGCCCCGCCATGACCTTTCATCGTTTTGTGTAATTTATGGCCAAAACACTAGAATTCCGTTCGATTCCCATATTTTCGTGTGCTATAGCCCATGCCTTCCCAGTGCGCAGGGCCCCCGGACCCAGATCGCCTAAAATGTTTCTGGGGCATCAAATACGACCTAAGGAAAGATAGTCACCGCCCCGCCATGACCTTTCATCGTTTTGTGTAATTTATGGCCAAAACACTAGAATTCCGTTCGATTCCCATATTTTCGTGTGCTATAGCCCATGCCTTCCCAGTGCGCAGGGCCCCCGGACCCAGATCGCCTAAAATGTTTCTGGGGCATCAAATACGACCTAAGGAAAGATAGTCACCGCCCCGCCATGACCTTTCATCGTTTTGTGTAATTTATGGCCAAAACACTAGAATTCCGTTCGATTCCCATATTTTCGTGTGCTATAGCCCATGCCTTCCCAGTGCGCAGGGCCCCCGGACCCAGATCGCCTAAAATGTTTCTGGGGCATCAAATACGACCTAAGGAGCCATAGTCACTACCCCGCCATGACCTTTCATCGTTTTGTGTAATTTATGGCCAAAACACTAGAATTCCGCTCGATTCCCATATTTTCGTGTGCTATATCCCACGCCTTCCGAGAAGGCCCAAACCCCCCGGACCCCGATCACCTAAAATTTTTCTAGGCCATTAAATACAACCTAAGGTACCATATTCACCACCCCGCCATGACCGTGCCTAATCATTTTTAGTTGTATGGCAAAACAACTAGAATTCCGCTAGATTCCCATATTTTAGTGTGCTTTAGCACACGCTTTTCCGAGTGGGCCCTGGCCCCTCGGACCCTGAACGCCAAAAATTTTTCCGGGCCAGCAAATACGACCTAAGGAACCATAGTCACCGCCCAACTATGATCGTTCCTTATTTTTTGCATGTTACGGCAAAAAACTAGAATTCCGCCCCATTCTCATATTTTTGTGTGCTATAGCCCACACTTTCCGAGTGGGCCCGGGCCCCACGGACCAGATCGCCCAAAATTTTCTGGGTCATCAAATATGACCTAAGGAACCATAGTCACTGCCCCGCCATGACATTTGCTCGCTTTTTTGCGTTTTACGGCCAAAACACTAGAATTCCGCCAGATTCCCACATTTTCGTGTGCTATAGCCCACGCCATTCGAGTGGGCTCGGGCCCCCCGGACCCGTATCGCCTAAACTTTTTCCGGGCCATCAAATACGACCTAAGATACCATAGTCACCACCCCTCCATGATCGTTCCTTATTTATTTGCGTTTTACGACAAAAGAACTAGAATTTTGCCCGTTTTCCATATTTTCGTGTGCTATAGCCCACGACTTCCTAGTGTGCAGGGCCCCCGGACCCAGATCGCCTAAAAGTTTTCTAGGCCATCAAATACGACCTAAGGAAATATAGTCACCGCCCCGCCATGACCTTTCCTCAATTTTTGCATTTTATGGCCAAAGAACTAGAATTCCGCTCGATTTCCATATTTTCGTGTGCTATATCCCATGCCTTCCGAGTGGGCCGAGACCCCCGGGCCCCGATCGCCTAAAAGTTTTTCGGGCCATCAAATACGACCAAAGGTTCCATAGTCACCGCCTCGCCTTGACCTTGCCTCATCTTTTTGCGTTTTACGGCAATAAAAACTTGAATTCCGCCAGATTCCCATATTTTCGTGTGCTATAGTCCACGCCTTCCAAGTGGGCTCGGCACCCTCGGCCCCGATCGCCTAAAATTTTTCCGGGCCATCAAATACAACCTAAGGTGCCATAGTCACCGCCCTGACATGACCGTTCCTCATTTATTTACGTTTTACGGCAAAAAACTAGTATTCCGCCTGATTCCCATATTTTCGTGTGCTATAGCCCATGCCATCCTAGTGCGCAGGGCCCCCGGACCCAGATCGCCTAAAATGTTTCTGGGGCATCCAATACGACCTAAGGAACCATACTCACCGCCCCGCCATGACCTTTCATCGTTTTTTGCATTTTATGGCCAAACAACTAGAATTCCGCTCGATTCCCATATTTTTGTGTGCTATATCCCACGCCTTCCGAGAAGGCCCAAGCCCCGCGGACCCCGATCGCCTAAAATTTTTCTATGCCATTAAATACGACCTAAGGTACCATATTCACCGCCCCGCCATGACCGCGCCTAATGTTTTTGTGTTTTACGGCAAAAAAACTAGAATTCCGCTAGATTCCCATATTTTCGTGTGCTATAGCCCACGCTTTTCCGAGTGGGCCCGGGTACCTCGGACCCCGAACACCAAAACATTTTCCGGGCCAGCAAATACGACCTAAGGAATCATAGTCACCGCCCAGCTATGAGCGTTCCTCATTGTTTGCGTTTTACGGCAAAAAACTAGAATTCTGCCCGATTCTCATATTTTTGTGTGCTATAGCCCACACCTTACGAGTGGGCATGGGTCCCCTGGACACAGATTGCCTAATATATTTCCGGGCCATCAAATACGACCTAAGGAACCATAGTCACCGACCCGCAATGACAATTTCTTGGTTTTTTGCATTTTACGGACAAAAAACTAGAATTCCGCCCGATTCCCACATGTTCGTGTGCTATAGCCCACGCCTTTCGAGTGGGCCCGGGCCCCCAGGACCCGGATTGCCTAAAATTTTTCCGGGCCATCAAATACGACCTAAGGAACCATAGTCATCGCCCCGCCATGACCGTTCATCATTTATTTGCGTTTTACGGAAAAAAACTAGAATTCAGCCCGATTTCCATATTTTCGTGTGCTATAGCCCACGCCTTCCGAGTGGGCCCGGGCCTCACGGACCCAATCGCCTAAAATTTTTCTGTCCATCAAATACGACCTAAGGTACCATAGTCACGGCCCGCCATGACCGTTCCTCGTTATTTTGCATATTACGGACAAAAAACAAAAATTCTGCCCGATTCCCATATTTTCACGTGCTATAGATCACGCTTTCCGAGTGGGCCCAGGGCCCCCGAAACCGGATCTCCTAAAATTCTTTTCGGGCCTTTAAATACGACCTAAGGTACCATAGTCACTGCCACACCATGACCGTTCCTCTTTTGTTTTACGTTTTCGGCAAAACAACTAGAATTCTGCTCGATTCCCATATTTTCGTCGCTATAGGCCACGCCTTCCGAGTGGGTCC
>AWOL01S0014290.1:44943-60157 GCA_000715115.1 Nicotiana otophora
CTAGAATTCCGCCCGATTCCCATATTTGCGTGTGCTATAGCCCACGCCTTCCGAGTGGCCCGGGCCCCCCAGACCCCGATCTCCTAAAAATTTTCCAGGCCATGAGATACGACCTAAGGAACCATATTTACCGCTCCGCCATGTCCGTTCCTCGTTTTATTGCATTTTACGGCCAAACAACTATAATTCCACCCGATTCCTAGTGGGCCCTACCAAAATCGGATAGCCTAAAATTTTTTCGGGCCATCAAATATGACCTAAGGAACCATAGTTACCGCCCGGCCATGACCGTTCCTCGTGTTTTATATTTTCGGTAAACAAAACTAGAATTCTGCCACATTACCATATTTTCATGTGCTATAGCCCATGCCATCCGAGTGGGCGCGGGCCCCTCGGACCCCCGATCGCCTAAAAGTTTTTTGGGCCATCAAATACGACCTAAGAAACCATAGTCACCGATCCTCCATGACCGTTCCTCATTTGTCTTGTATTTTACGGCCAAAAAACAAGAATTCCGCCCGATTCCCATATTTTCGTGTGGTATAGCCCACGCCTTGCGAGTTGGCCTGGGCCCATCGCACCCGGATCACCTAAACTTTTTCCGAGCCATCCAATACGACCTAAGGAACCATAGTCATCGCCCAGCCATGACCGTTCCTCATTTGTTTGTGTTTTACAACCAAAAAACTAGAATTCCGCCCGATTCCCATATTGTTGTGTGCTATAGCCCACGCATTCTGAGTGGGCCCGGGTCCCACAGGCCCCGATCGCCTAAATCTTTTCCAGGCCATGAAACACGACCTAAGGAACCATAGTTACCGCTCCGCCATGATCGTTCCTCGTTGTTTTGCATTTTACGGCCAAAAAACTAGAATTCCACCGGATCACCATATTTTCGTGTGCTATAGCCCACCCCTTCCCAGTGGGCCCCCCAAACTCAGATAGCCTAAAATTTGTCCGGGTCATCAAATACGACCTAAGGAACCATAGTTACCGCCCCGCCATGTTCGTTCCTCGTTTTATTGCATTTTACGGCCAAAAAACAATAATTGCACCCGATTCCCATATTTTCGTGATCTATAGCCCACGCCTTCCCAGTGGGCCCGGGACCCCAGACCCAGATCGCCTAAAAATTTTTCAGGCCATGAAATACGACCTAAGGAACCATAGTTACCGCTCCGCCATGATCGTTCCTCGTTTTCTTTGAGTTTTATGGCCAAAACACTAGAATTCTACCCGATTACCATATTTTCGTGTGCTATAGCCTACCCCTTCCCAGTGGGCCNGAGTTTTACGGCCAAAAAACTAGAATTCCACCCGATTACCATATTTTCGTGTGCTATAGCCCATCCCTTCCCAGTGGCCCCCACCAAACCCGGATAGCCTAAAATTTTTCCGTGCCATCCAATACTACCTAAGGAACCATAGTTACCGCCCCGCCATGTCTGTTCCTCATTTTATTGCATTTTACGGCCAAATATATAGAATTTTGCCCCGATTACCATATTTGCGTGTGCTATAGCCCACGCCTTCCGAGTGGCCCGGGCCCCCCAGACCCCGATCTCCTAAAAATTTTCCAGGCCGTGAAATACGACCTAAGGAACCATATTTACCGCTCCGCCATGATCGTTCCTCGTTGTTTTGAGTTTTACGGCCAAAAAACTAGAATTCCACCCGATTACCATATTTTCGTGTGCTATAGCCCACCCCTTCCTAGTGGGCCCTACCAAAATCGGATAGCCTAAAATTTTTTCGGGCCATCAAATATGACCTAAGGAACCATAGTTACTGCCCCTCCATGTCCGTTCCTCATTTTATTGCATTTTACGGCCAAAACACTAGAATTCCGCCTGATTCCCATATTTGCGTGTGCTATATCCCACGCCTTCCGAGTAGGCCCGGACCCCGATCGCCTATAATTTATTCGGGCCATCAAATATGACCTAAGGAACCATAGTCACCGCCCCGCCATGNTCAGATAGCCTAAAATTTGTCCGGGTCATCAAATACGACCTAAGGAACCATAGTTACCGCCCCGCCATGTTCGTTCCTCGTTTTATTGCATTTTACGGCCAAAAAACAATAATTTCGCCCGATTCATATATTTTCGTGTGCTTTAGCCCACGCCTTCCTAGTGGGCCCGAGCCCCCAGACCCCGATCGCCTAAAATTTTTCCAGGCCATGCAATACGACCTAAAGAACCATAGTTACCGCTCCGCCATGATCGTTCCTCGTTTGTTTGAGTTTTACGGCCAAAAAACTAGAATTCCACCCGATTACCATATTTTCGTGTGCTATAGCCCATCCCTTCCCAGTGGCCCCCACCAAACCCGGATAGCCTAAAATTGTTACGTGCCATCCAATACTACCTAAGGAACCATAGTTACCGCCCCGCCATGTCTGTTCCTCTTTTTATTGCATTTTACGGCCAAAAATATAGAATTTCGCCCGATTACCATATTTGCGTGTGCTATAGCCCACGCCTTCCGAGTGGCCCGGGCCCCCCAGACCCCGATCTCCTAAAAANGGCCCCTCGGACCCCCGATCGCCTAAAAGTTTTTTGGGCCATCAAATACGACCTAAGAATCCATAGTCACCAATCCTCCATGACCATTCCTCATTGTTCTTGTATTTTACAGCCAAAAAACAAGAATTCCGTCCGATTCCCATATTTTCGTGTGGTATAGCCCACGCCTTGCGAGTGGGCCCGGGCCCATCGCACCCGGATCACCTAAAATTTTTCCGAGCAATTAAATACGACCTAAGGAACCATAGTCATCGCCCAGCCATGACCGTTCCTCATGTGTTTGCGTTTTACAACCAAAAAACTAGAATTCCGCCCGATTCCCATATTTTTGTGTGCTATAGCCCACGCATTCTGAGTGGGCCCGGGTCCCCCAGGCCCCGATCGCCTAAAAACCTTCCAGGCCATGCAATACGACCTAAGGAACCACAGTTACTGCTCCTCCATGATCGTTCCTCGTTGTTTTGCGTTTTACGGCCAAAGAACTAGAAATCCACCCGATTACCATATTTTCGTATGCTATAGCCCACCACTTCCCAGTGGGTCCCCCAAAACCGGGATAGCCTAAAATTTTTCCGGGCCATCAAATATGACCTAAGGAACCATAGTTACCGCCCCGCCATGTCCGTTCCTCGTTTTATTGCATTGTACGGCCAAAAAACTATAATTCCACCCGATTCCCATATTTTCGTGTGTTATAGCCCACGCCTTCCCAGTGGGCCCAGGCTCTCCAGACCCCGATCACCTAAAAATTTTTCAGGCCATGAAATATGACCTAAGGAACCATAGTTACCGCTCCGCCATGATCGTTCCTCGTTTTTTGAGTTTTACGGCCAAAAACTAGAATTCCAACCGATTACCATATTTTTGTGTGCTATAGCCCATCCCTTCCCAGTGGGCCCCGCCAAACCCGGATAGCCTAAAATTTTTCCGCGCCATCCAATACTACCTAAGGAACCATAGTTACCGCCCCGCCATGTCTATTCCTCATTTCATTTCATTTTACGGCCAAAAAACTAGAATTCCTCCCGATTCCCATATTTGCGTGTGATATAAGCCCACGCCTTCCGAGTGGCTCGGGCCCCCCAGACCCCGATCTCCTAAAAATTTTCCAGGCCGTGCAATACGACCTAAGGAACCATATTTACCGCTCCACCATGATCGTTCCTCGTGTTTTTGAGTTTTATGGCCAAAGAACTAGAATTCCACCCGATTACCATATTTGCGTGTGCTATAGCCCACCCCTTCCTAGTGGGCCCTACCAAAATCGGATAGCCTAAAATTTTTTCGGGCCATCAAATATGACCTAAGGAACCATAGTTACCGCCCCGCCATGTCCGTTCCTCATTTTATTGCATTTTACGGCCAAAATAATAGAATTCCGCCCGATTCCCATATTTGCGTGTGCTATAGCCCACTCCTTCCCAGTGGGCCCCGGCCCTCCAGACCCCGATCACCTAAAAATTTTCCAGGCCATGAAATACGACCTAAGGAACCATAGTTACTGCTCCGCCATGATCGTTCCTCGTGTTTTTGAGTTTTACGGCCAAAACACTAGAATTCCACCCGATTACCATATTTTAGTGTGCTATAGCCCATCCCTTCCCAGTGGGCCCCGCAAAACACGGATAGCCTAATATGTTTTCGCGCCATCAAATACTACCTAAGGAACCATAGTTACTGCCCCGCCATGTCTGTTCCTCATTTTATTGCATTTTACGGCCAAAAACCTAGAATTCCGCCCGATTCCCATATTTGCGTGTGCTATAGCCCACGCCTTCCGAGTGGCCCGGGCCCCCCAGACCCCGATCTCCTAAAAATTTTTCAGGCCATGAGATATGACCTAAGGAACCATATTTACCGCTCCGCCATGTCCGTTCCTCGTTTTATTGCATTTTACGGCCAAANCCCCCCAGACCCCGATCTCCTAAAAATTTTCCAGGCCGTGAAATACGACCTAAGGAACCATATTTACTGCTCCACCATGATCGTTCCTCGTGTTTTTGAGTTTTATGGCCAAAAAACTAGAATTCCACCCGATTACCATATTTTCGTGTGCTATCGCCCACCCCTTCCTAGTGGGCCCTACCAAAATCGGATAGCCTAAAATTTTTTCGGGCCATCCAATATGACCTAAGGAACCATAGTTACCGCCCCGCCATGTCCGTTCCTCATTTTATTGCATTTTACGGCCAAAAACCTAGAATTCCGCCCGATTCCCATATTTGCGTGTGCTATAGCCCACGCCTTCCGAGTGGCCCGGGCCCCCCAGACCCCGATCTCCTAAAAATTTTTCAGGCCATGAGATATGACCTAAGGAACCATATTTACCGCTCCGCCATGTCCGTTCCTCGTTTTATTGCATTTTACGGCCAAACAACTATAATTCCACCCGATTCCTAGTGGGCCCTACCAAAATAGGATAGCCTAAAATTTTTTCGGGCCATCAAATATGACCTAAGGAACCATAGTTACCGCCCGTCCATGACCGTTCCTCGTGTTTTATATTTTCGGTAAACAAAACTAGAATTCTGCCACATTACCATATTTTCATGTGCTATAGCCCATGCCATCCGAGTGGGCGCGGGCCATGAAATACGACCTAAGGAACCATAGTTACCGCTCCTCCATGATCGTTCCTCGTTGTTTTGCGTTTTACGGCCAAAAAACTAGAAATCCACCCGATTACCATATTTTCGTGTGCTATAGCCCACCCCTTTCCAATGGGCCCATAAAACCCGGATAGCCTAAAATTTATTCGGGCTATCAAATATGACCTAAGGAACCATAGTTACCGCTCCTCCATGATCGTTCCTCGTTGTTTTGCGTTTTACGGCCAAAAAACTAGAAATCCACCCGATTACCATATTTTCGTGTGCTATAGCCCACCCCTTTCCAATGGGCCCATAAAACCCGGATAGCCTAAAATTTATTCGGGCTATCAAATATGACCTAAGGAACCATAGTTACCGCCCCGCCATGTCCGTTCCTCGTTTTATTGCATTGTACGGCCAAAAAACTATAATTCCACCCGATTCCCATATTTTCGTGTGCTATAGCCCACGCCTTCCCAGTGGGCCCAGGCCCTCCAGACCCCGATAACCTAAAAATTTTCCAGGCCATGACATACGACCTAAGGAACCATAGTTACCGCTCCGCCATGATCGTTCCTCATTCTTTTGAGTTTTACGGCTAAAAAACTAGAATTCCACCCGATTACCATATTTTCGTGTGCTATAGCCCACCCCTTCCCAGTGGGCCCCGCCAAACCCAGATAGCCTAAAATTTTTACGGGCCATCCAATAAGACCTAAGGAACCATAGTCACCAATCCGCCATGACCGTTCCTCATTTCGTTTGCATTTTATGGCCAAAAAACAAGAATTCCGCACGATTCCCATATTTTCGTGTGCTATAGTCCACGCCTTGCGAGTGGGCCCGGGCCCACCGCCCCCAGATCGCCTAAATTTTTTCCAATCCATCAAATACGACCTCAAGAACCATAGTCAATACCCAGCCATGACCGTTCCTCATTGGTTTGCGTTTTACAAATAAAAAACTAGAATTCCGCCCGATTCCCATATTTTTGTGTGCTATAGCGCACGCCTTCCGAGTGGGATCGGGCCCCCCAGACCCCGATCGCCTAAAAATTTTCCAGGCCATGAAATACGACCTAAGGAACCATAGTTACCGCTCTGCCATGATCGTTCCTCGATGTTTTGAGTTTTACGGCCAAAAAACTAGAATTCCACCCGATTAGCATATTTTCGTGTGCTATAGCCCACCCCTTCTCAGTGGGCCCCGCCAAACCCGGATAGCCTAAAATTTTTCCGGACAATCAAATATGACCTAAGGAACCATAGTTACTGCCCCGCCATGTCCGTTCCTCATTTTATTGCATTTTACGGCCAAACAACTAGAATTCCGCCTGATTCCCATATTTGCGTGTGCTATATCACACGCCTTCCGAGTAGGCCCGGACCCCGATCTCCTAAAATTTATTCGGGCCATCAAATACGATCTAAGGAACCATAGTCACCGCCCCTCCATGCCGGTTCCTCGTTATTTTGTGTTTTATGGCCAAAACACTATAATTCCGCCTGATTCCCATATTTTCGTATGCTATAGACCACGCCTCCCGAGTGGGCCCGGGGCCCCCGGAACCGGATCGACAAAATTTTTTTCCGAGCCATCAAATATGACCTAAGGAAGAATAGTCACCGCCCCGCCATGACCGTTACTCATTTGTTTGCGTTTTATGACCAAACAACAAGAATTCCGCCTGATTCCATATTTTTGTGTGTTATAGCGCACGCCTTCCCAGTAGGCAGAGGCCCCCCGACCCAAATCGACAAAAATTTTTCGGGGCATCAAATACGACCTAAGGAACCATAGTCACCGCCCGGCCATGATTGTTCCTCGTGTTTTATATGTTCGGCAAAAAAACTAGAATTCCGCCACATTCTCATATTTTCATGTGCTATAGCACATGCCTTCTGAGTGGGCTCAGGCCCCTCGGACCTCCGATCGCCTAAAATATTTTTGGGCCATCAAATACGACCTAAGAAACCATAGTCATCGATCCTCCATGACTGTTCCTCATGTTTCTTTTATTTTACGGCCAAAAAACAAGAATTCTACCCGATTCCCATATTTTCATGTGCTATAGCCCACGCCTTGCGAGTGGGACCGGGCCCATCGCACCCGGATCGCCTAAACTTTTTTCGAGCCATCAAATACGACCTAAGGAACCATAGTCACCACCCAGCCATGACCGTTCCTCATTTGTTTGCGTTTTACAACCAAAAAACTAGAATTCCACCCGATTCCCATATTTTCATGTGCTATAGCCCACGCCTTGCGAGTGGGACCGGGCCCATCGCACCCGGATCGCCTAAACTTTTTTCGAGCCATCAAATACGACCTAAGGAACCATAGTCACCACCCAGCCATGACCGTTCCTCATTTGTTTGCGTTTTACAACCAAAAAACTAGAATTCCACCCGATTCCCATATTTTTGTGTGCTATAGCCCACACATTCTGAGTGAGCCTGGGCCCCCCAGACCCCGATCGCCCAAAAATTTTCCAGGCCATGAAATACAACCTAAGTAACCATAGTTACCACTCCCCCATGATCGTTCCTCGTTGTTTTGCGTTTTACGGCCAAAAAACTAGAAATCCACCTGATTACCATATTTTTGTGTGCTATAGCCCACGCCTTCTGAGTGGGTCCGTGCCCCCGGACCTCGATTACCTAAAATTTTCCAATCCATCAAATACATCCTAAGGAACCATAGTCACTATCCCGCCATGACCGTTCCTCGTTAGTTTGTGTTGTATGGCCAAAAAACTATAATTCCGCACGATTCCCATATTTTCGTGTTCTATAGCCCACGCCTTCTGAGTGGGTCGTGGGCCCCCGAAACCGGATCGCCTAAAATATTTTCGAGCCACCAAATATGACCTAAGAAACCATTTTCACCGCCTCACCATGACCGTTCCTCGTTAGTTTGTGTTTTATGGCCAAAAACTATAATTTCGCCAGATTCCCATATTTTCGTGTACTATAGACCACGCCTTCCGAGTTGGCCTGGGGCCCACTGAACCATATCGCCTAAAATTTTCTGATCCATGAAATACGACCTAAGGAACCATAGTCACCACCCCACCATAATCGTTCCTTTTGTTTTTTGCGTTTTACGGCCATAAAACTACAATTCTGCCCGATTCCCATATTTTCATGTGCTATAGCCCACGCCTTGTGAGTGGGACTGGGCCCATCGCACCCGGATCGCCTAAACTTTTTTAGAGCCATCAAATAAGACCTAAGGAACCATAGTCACCGCCCAGCCATGACCGTTCCTCATTTGTTTGCGTTTTACAACCAAAAAACTAGAATTCCGCCCGATTCCCATATTTATGTGTGCTATAGCCCACGCATTCTGAGTGGGCCCGGGCCCCCCAGACCCCGATCGCCTAAACATTTTCCAGGCGATGAAATACAACCTAAGTAACCATAGTTACCACTCTTCCATGATCGTTCCTCATTGTTTTGCGTTTTACGGCCAAAAAACTAGAAATCCACCCGATTACCATATTTTCGTGTGCTATAGCCCACCCCTTCCCAGTGGGCCGCCCAAAACCCGGATAGCCTAAAATTTTTCCGGGCCATCAAATACGACCTAAGGAACCATAGTTACCACCCCGCCATGTACGTTCCACGTTTTATTGCATTTTACGGCCAAAAAACTATAATTCCACCCGATTCCCATATTTTCATGTGCTATAGCCCACGCCTTCCCATTGGGCCCGGGACCCCAGACCCCGATCGCATAAAAATTTTCCAGGCCATGAAATACGACCTAAGGAAGCATAGTTACCGCTCTGCCATAATCGTTCCTCGTGTTTTTTGAGTTTAACGGCCAAAAAACTAGAATTCCACTCGATTACCATATTTTCGTGTGCTATAGCCCACCGCTTCCCAGTGGGCCCCGCTAAACTTGGATAGCCTAAAATTTTTCCCGGCCATCAAATAAGACCTAAGGAACTATAGTTACTGCCCTGCCATGTCCGTTCCTCATTTTATTGCATATTACGGCCAATAAACTAGAATTTCGCCTGATTCCCATATTTGCGTGTGCTATAGCCCACGTCTTCCGAGTGGGCCCGGGCCCCCCAGACCCCGATCGCCTAAAAATTTTTCAGACAATGAAATACGACCTAAGGAACCATAGTTACTGCTCTGCCATGAACTTTCCTTGTTTTTTTGAGTTTTACGGCCAAAAAACTAGAATTCCACTCGATTACCATATTTTTGTGTGCTACAGCCCACGTATTCCGAGTGGGCCCGGCCCCCCAGACCCCGATCGCCTAAAAATTTTCCACGCCATGAAATATGACCTAAGGAACCATAGTTACCGCTCTGCCATGATCGTTCCTCGTTTTTTGTGTTTTACGGCCAAAAAACTAGAATTCCACCCGATTACCATATTTTCGTGTGTTATAGACCATGCCTTCCGAGTGGGCCCGGGGGCCACTAAACCAGATCACCTAAAACTATTTCGAGCCATAAAATACGACCTAAGGAACCATAGTCACCGCCCCACCATTACCGTACCTTTCGTTTTTGTGTTTTACGGCCAACAAACTAGCATTTCGCCCGATTCCCATATTTTCGTGTCCTATAGCCCACGCCTTCCCAGTGGGCGGGGCCCCCGGACCCGTATAGCCTAAAAATATTTCGGGCCATCAAATAAGAACTAAGGAACCATAGTCACCGCCCCGCCATGACCTTTCCTCGTTATTTTGTGTTTTACAGCCAAACAACTATAATTCTGCCTAATTCCCATATTTTCGCGTGTTATAGCCCACGCCTTCCGAGTGGGCCCCGGGCCCCCGGAACCGGAATGCCTAAATTGTTTTCCGAACCATCAAAATATGACCTAAGGAATCATAGTCATGGCCCCTCCATGACCGTTCCTCGTTGTTTTGCATTTTACGGCCTAAAAACTAGAATTCCGCCCGATTCCCATATTTTCGTGTGCTACAGCCCACGCCTTCTGAGTGGGTCCGTGCCCCCGGACCTCGATCGCCTAAAATTTTCCGATCCATCAAATACGTCCTACGGAATCATAGTTACCACCCCGTCATGACCGTTCCTCATTATTTTGTGTTTTACGGCCAAAACACTATAATTCTGCATGATTCCCATATTTTCGTGTTCTATAGCCCACGCCTTCTGAGTGGGTCGGGGGCCCCCGAAACCGGATCGCCTAAAATATTTCTGAGCCATCAAATATGACCTAAGGAACCATTGTCACCGCCTCACCATGACCGTTCCTCGTTATTTTGTGTTTTATGGCCAAAAAACTTAATTCCGCCCGATTCCCATATTTTCGTGTACTATAGACCACGCCTTCCGAGTTGGCCTGGGGCCCACTGAACCATATAGCCTAAAATTTTTCTGAGCCATGCAATACGACCTAAGGAACCACAGTCACCACCCCACCATAATCGTTCCTTTTGTTTTTTGCGTTTTACGGCCATAAAACTAGAATTCTGCCCGATTCCCATATTTGCATGTGCTATAGCCCACGCCTTGCGAGTGGGATCGGGCCCATCGCACCCGGATCGCCTAAACTTTTTTCGAGCCATCAAATACGACCTAAGGAACCATAGTCACCGCCCAGCCATGACCGTTCCTCATTTGTTTGCGTTTTACAACCAAAAAACTAGAATTCCGCCCGATTCCCATATTTTTGTGTGCTATAGGCCACGCATTCTGAGTGGGCCCGGGCCCCCCAGACCCCGATCGCCTAAAAATTTTCCAGGCCATGAAATACAACCTAAGTAACCATAGTTACCACTCCTCCATGATCGTTCCTCGTTGTTTTGCGTTTTACGGCCAAAAAACTAGAAATCCACCCGATTACCATATTTTCGTGTGCTATAGCCCACCCCTTCCCAGTGGGCTCCGCAAAACCCGGATAGCCTAAAATGTTTCCGGGCCATCAAATACGACCTAAGGAACCATAGTTACCGCCCCGCCATGTACGTTCCACGTTTTATTGCATTTTACGGCCAAAAAACTATAATTCCACCCGATTCCCATATTGTCTGGTGCTATAGCCCACGCCTTCCCAATGGGCCCGAGACCCCAGACCCCGATTGCCTAAAAATTTTCCAGGCCATGAAATACGACCTAAGGAACCATAGTTACTGCTCCTCCATGATCATTCCTCATTTTTTTGAGTTTTACGGCCAAAAAATTAGAATTCCACTCGATTACCATATTTTCGTGTGCTATAGCCCACCCCTTCCCAGTGGGCCCCGCCAAACCCGGATAACCTAAAATTTTTCTAGGCCATCAAATAAGACCTAAGGAACCATAGGTACCTCCCCGCCATGTCCGTTCCTCATTTATTGCATATTACGGCCAATAAACTAGAATTCCGCCTGATTCCCATATTTGCGTGTGCTATAGCCCACGCCATCCGAGTGGGCCCGGGCCCCCCAGACCCCGATCGCCTAAAAATTTTTCAGACCGTGAAATACGACCTAAGGAACCATAGTTACTGCTCTGCCATGATCGTTCCTCGTTTTTTTGAGTTTTACGGCCAAAAAACTAGAATTCCACTCGATCACCATATTTTCGTGTGCTACAGCCCACCCCTTCCCAGTGGGCCCCGCCAAACCCGGATAGCCTAAAATTTTTCCGGGCCATCACATATGACCTAAGGAACCATAGTTACCGCCCCGCCATGTCCGTTCCTCATTTTATTGCATTTTACGGCCAAAACACTAGAATTCCGCCCGATTCCCATATTTGCGTGTGCTATATCCCACGCCTTCCGAGTTGGCCCGGATCCCGATCGCCTAAAATTTATTCGGGACACAAAATATGACCTAAGGAACCATAGTCACCGCCCCTCCATGACCGTTCCTCGTCATTTTGTGTTTTATGGCCAAAACACTATAATTCCGCCTGATTCCCATATTTTCGTATGCTATAAACCATGCCTCTCGAGTGGGCCCGGGGCCCCCGGAACCGGATCGACAATATTTTTTTCCGGGCCATCTAATACGTCCTAAGGAACAATATTCATCGCCCCGCCATGACCGTTACTCATTGTTTTTCTTTTTACGACCAAACAACAAGAATTTCGCCTGATTCCCATATTTTCGTGTGTTATAGGGCACGCCTTCCAAGTGGGCAGGGGCCCCCCGACACTAATCGACAAAATTTTTTCCGGGCCATCAAATACGACCTAAGGAACCATAGTCACCGCCCGGCCATAACCGTTCCTCGTGTTTTATATTTTCGGCAAAACAACTAGAATTCCGCCACATTCCCATATTTTCATGTGCTATAGCCCATGCCTTTGGAGTGGGCTAGGGCCCCTCGGACCCCCGATCGCCTAAAAGTTTTCTGGGCCATCCAATACGACCTAAGGAACCATAGTCACCGATCTTCCATGACCGTTCCTCATTTTCTTGTATTTTATGGCCAAAAAAACAAGAATTCCGCCTGATTCCCATATTTTCGTGTGGTATAGCCCACGCCTTGCGAGTGGGCCCGGGCCCATCGCACTCGGATCGCCTAAACATTTTCCGAGCCATCAGATACGACCTAAGGAACCATAGTCACCGCCCAGCCATGACCATTCCTCATTTGTTTGCGTTTTACAACCAAACAACTAGAACTCCGCCCGATTCCCATATTTTTGTGTGCTATAGCCCACGTATTCCGAGTTGGCCCGGGCCCCCAGACCCCGATCGCCTAAAACTTTTCCATGCCATGAAATATGACCATAGGAACCATAGTTACCGCTCTGCCATGATCGTTCCTCGTTGTTTGCATTTTACGGCCACAAAACTAGAATTCCAGTCGATTACCATATTTTCGTGTGTTATAGACCATGCCTTCCGAGTGGGCCCGGGGGCCACTAAACCAGATCACCTAAAATTTTTCCGAGCCATAAACTACGACCTAAGGAACCATAGTCACCGCCCCACTATTACCGTACCTTTTGTTTTTGTGTTTTACGGCCAAACAACTAGAATTTCGCCCGATTTCCATATTTTCGTGTCCTATAGCCCACGCCTTCCCAGTGGGCGGGGCCCCCGGACCCGTATAGCCTAAACAATTTTCGGGCCATCAAATATGAACTAAGGAACCATAGTCACCGCCCTGCCATGACCGTTCCTCGTTATTTTGTGTTTTACCGCCAAACAACTATAATTCCGTCCGATTCCTATATTTTCGCGTGTTATAGCCCACGCCTTCCGAGTGGGCCTAGGGCCCCCGAAACCGGAACGCCTAAATGTTTTTTGGAACCATAACAATACGACCTAAGGAATCATAGTCATGGCCCATCCATGACCGTTCCTCGTTTTTTTGCATTTTACGGCCTAAAAACTAGAATTCCGCCCGATTCCCATATTTTCGTGTGCTATAGCCCACGCCTTCTGGTTTGGTCCGTGCCCCCGGACCTCGATCGCCTAAAATTTTCCGATCCATCAAATACGTCCTAAGGAACAATAGTCACCACCCCGCCATGACCGTTCCTCGTTAGTTTGTGTTTTATGGCCAAAAAACTATAATTCCGCACGATTCCCATATTTTCGTGTTCTATAGCCCACGCCTTCTGAGTGGGTTGGGGGCCCCCGGAACCGGATCGCTTAAAATATTTCCGAGCCATCAAATACGACCTAAGGAACCATTGTCACCGCCTCTCCATGACCGTTCCTCGTTATTTTGTGTTTTATGGCCAAAAAACTATAATTCCGCCCGATTCCCATATTTTCGTGTACTATAGACCACGCCTTCCGAGTTGGCCTGGGGCCCGCTGAACCATATCGCCTAAAACTTTTCTGAGCGATGGAATACGACCTAAGGAACCATAGTCACCACCCCACCATAATCGTTCCTTTTGGTTTTTGCGTTTTACGGCCATAAAACTAGAATTCTGCCCGATTCCCATATTTTCATGTCCTATAGCCCACGCCTTCCCAGTGGGCAGGCCCCCCGGATCCGGATAGCCTAAAACTTTTCCGGGCCATCAAATATGACCTAAGTAACCATAGTCACCGCCCCTCCATGTCCTTCCTCATTATTTTGCATTTTACGACCAAACAACTATTATTCCGCCTGATTCCCATAGTTTCGCGTGCTATAGCCCACGCCTTCCGAGTGGGCCCGGGGCCCTTGGAACCGGATCGCCTAAAATGTTTTTCGAGCCATCCGATTCGACCTAAGGAATCATTGTTACCACCCTTCATGACCATTCCTCATTTGTTTTTGCGTTTTACGGCCAAAAAACTAGAATTTTGCCTGATTCCCATATTTTCGTGTGCTATAGCCCACGCCTTCCGAATGGACCCGGGCCACTAACTCCGATCGCCTAAAAATTTTCCGTTCCATGAAATACGACCTAAGGAACCATATTTACCACCCCGCCATAATCGTTCCTCATTTGTTTGCGTTTTACGGATAACAAACTAGAATTCCGCCCGATTCCCATATTTTAGTGTGCTATAGCCCACGCCTACCCAGTGGGCAAGGCCCCCCTGACCCGGATAGCCTAAAATATTTTCGGGCCATCAAATACGACCTAAGGAACCATAGTCACCGCCCCGCCATGACCGTTCCTCATTAATTTGCGTTTTACGGCAAAAAAACTATAATTCCGCTCAATTCCCATATTTTCGTGTGTTATAAGCCCATGCCTTCCGAGTGGGCCCTGGTCCCACAAAATCGGATCGCCTAAAAATTTTTCGGGCCATCCAATATGATCTAAGGAACCATAGTCACCGCCCTGCCATGAACGGTCATCATGTTTTTGCATTTACGACCAAACAACAAGGATTTCGCCCGATTCCCATATTTTCGTGTGCTATAGCCCACGTCTTCCCAGTGCACAGGGCCCCCGGACCTGAATTGACAAATCTTTTTTTTTCGGGCCATCAAATACGACCTAAGAAACCATAGTTACCGCCCCGCCATGACCGTTACTCATAGTTTTGCGTTTTCGGCCAAAATACTAGAATTCCGACAAATTCCCATATTTTCGTGTTCTATAGCCCATGCCTTCCGAGTGGGCTCAGGCCCACCAAACCCCCGATCGCCTAAATTTTTTTCGGGCCATCAAATACGACCTAAGGAACCATAGTCACTGCCCCGCCATGACC
>AWOL01S0014291.1:0-12464 GCA_000715115.1 Nicotiana otophora
CCCATGCCTTCCGAGTGGGCTCAGGCCCACCAAACCCCCGATCGCCTAAATTTTTTTCGGGCCATCAAATACGACCTAAGGAACCATAGTCACTGCCCCGCCATGACCAGTACTCGTTGTTTTTGCATTTTACGGCCAAAAACTAGAATTCCGCCCGATTCCGATATTTTCGCGCGCTATAGCCCACGCCTTGCGAGTGGGGCCGGGCCCATCGCACCCGGATCGCCTAAAATTTTTTCGTGCCACCAAATACGATGTAAGGAACCATAGTAACCGCCCCGCTATGACCGTTCCTCATTTGTTTGCATTTTACAGCTAATAAACAGGAATTCTGCATGATTCCCATATTTTCGTGTGCTATAGCCCACGCCTTCCCAGTGGTCCCCCCTAAACTCGGATAGCCTAAATTTTTTCCGGCCATCAAATGTGACCATAGTCACTACCCCACCATGACCGTTCCTCATTATTTTGCGTTGTACGGCCAAAAAACTATAATTGCACCCGATTCCCATATTTTCGTGTGCTATAGCTTACGCCTTTCGAGTAGGACCGGGCCCCTTGAACAGGATCGCCAAAATTTTTTTCGGGCCATCAAATATGAACTAAGGAACCATAGTCACCGCCCCGGCATGACCGTTCCTCATGTGTTTGCGTTTTACGGCCAAAAAACTAACATTCCGCCAGATTCCCATATTTTCGTGTTCTATAGCCCACGCCTTCCGAGTGGGCCCGGGTCCTCGGACCCCGATCGCCTAAAATATTTTCGGGCCATAAAATACGACCTAAGGAATCATAGTTATCGCCTCGCCATGACCATTCCTCGTTTTTTCGTTTTACGGCCAAAACACTAGAATTCTGCCCGATTTCCATACTTTCGGGTGCTATATAGCCCAATGCCTTCCTAGTGGGCCCGGGTCCCCCGGAACCGGATCGCCTAAAAATTTTCTGAGCCATGAAATATGACCTAAGGAACCATATTTATCGCCTCGCCATGACTGTTCCTCCTTCTTTTGCATTTTATGACCAAAAAACTAGAATTCAGCCCGATTCCCATATTTTCGTGTTCTATTGCCCACGTCTTCCGAGTGAGACTGGGCCCCTTAACCCCAATCGCCTAAAACCTTTTTGGGCCATGCAATACGACCTAAGGAATCATAGTCACCGCCCCACCATGACCATTCCTTTTTTGTTTTTTGCGTTTTACGGATAAAAAATAGAATTCCGCCTGATTCCCATATTTTCGTGTCCTATAGCCCACGCCTTCCCAGTGGGCAGGGCCCCCCGGAACCGGATAGCCTAAATGTTTTCCGGGCCATCAAATACGACCTAAGGAACCATATACACCACCCCGCCGTAATCGTTCCTCTTTATTTTGCATTTTACGGCCAACAAACTATAATTCTGCCTGATTCCCATATTTTCGCGTGCTATAGCCCACGCCTTCCGAGTGTGCCCGAGGCCCCCAAAGCTGAATCGCCTAAATTTCTTTTCGTGCCATCAAATACGAGCTAAGGAATCATAGTCAGTGCCCTGCCATGACCGTTCCTCGTGTTTTTGTGTTTTACGGCCAAAAAACTAGAATTCCGCCCGATTCCTATATTTTCATGTGCTATAGCCCACGCCTTCCGAGTAGGTCCGGGCCCTCCGGACCTCGATCGCCTAAAATTTTCCGGGCCATCAAATACAAACTAAGGAACCATAGTCACCACCCCGCCATGACCGTTCCTCGTTATTTTGCGTTTTACGGCCAAAAAGCTATAATGTCGCAAAAGTCTCATATTTTCGTGTTCTATAGCCCACGCCTTCTGAGTGGGCCAGGGGCCTCTGGAACCGGATCACCTAAAATATTTCCGGGCCATCCAATACGACTTAAGGAACCATAGTCATCACCTCGCCATGACCGTTCCTCGTTATTTTGTGTTTTAAAACTATAATTCCGCCCGGTTCCCATATTTTCGTCTGCAATAGACCATGCCTTCTTTGTGGGCCCAGGGCCCACTGAACCGGATTGCCTAAAAATTGTTTGGGCCATGAAATACGACCTAAGGAACCATAGTTACCGCCCCGCCATGACCGTTCCTAGTTGATTTGCATTTTGCGGCCAAAAAACTAGAATTCCGCCTAATTCCCATATTTTAGTGTGCTATAGCCCACGCCTTCCAAGTGGGCAGGGCCCCCCAGACCCGGATACCCTAACATTTAACAAGGCCATCAAATACGGCCTAAGGAACCATAGTCACCACCACGCCATGACCGTTCCTCGTTAGTTTGCGTTTTACGGCCATAAAAACTATAATTATGCCCGATTCCCATATTTTCGTGTGCTATAGACCACGCCTTCCGAGTGGGCCGGGGCCTCTAGAAGAGGATCACCTAAAATTTTTTTGGGCCATGCAATACTACCTAAGGAACCATAGTCACCGCCCCACCATGACCGTTTCTCATGTTTTTGCGTTTTACGACAAAACTACAAGCATTTTGTCCGATTCCAATATTTTCGTGTGCTATAGCCCACGCCTTCCCAGTGGGCAGGGACCCCCAGACCCGAATCGACAAATATATTTTTCGAGCCATCAAATACGACCTAAGGAAGCGTTTTACGGCCAAAAAACTATAATTGCGCCTGATTCCCATATTTACGTGTGCTATAAAGCCCACGCCATCCGAGTTGGTCCAGGGTCCCCGAAACTGGATCGCCTAAAATTTTTCCGGGCCATAAAATATGACCTAAGGAACCATAATCACTGCCCCGCCATGACCGTTCCTCGTTATTTTGTGTTTTATGGCCATAAAACTATAATTCCGCCCGTTTCCTATATTTTCGTATGCTATAGACCACGCCTTCCGAGTGGGCCAGGGTCCCACTGAACCAGACCGCCTAAAATATTTTCCGGGACATCAAATTCGAACTAAGGAATCATATTCACTGCGCCTCCATGACCGTTCCTTGTTGTTTTGCGTTTTACGGCCAAAAAACTAGAATTCCGCCCGATTCCCATATTTTCGTGTGCTATAGCCCACGCCTTCCGAGTCGGCCCGGGGCCTTGACTCCGATAGCCTAAAAATTATTCGGGCCATGAAATACGACCTAAGGAACCATAGTTAACGCCCCGCCATGATTGTTCCTTGTTTTTATTCGTTTTACTGCCAAAAAACTAAAATTCCGCCCGATTCCCATATTTTAGTGCGCTATAGCCCACGCCTACCCGGTGGGCAAGGCCCCCCGGACCCGGATAGCCTAACATTTTTCCAGGCCATCAAATACGACCTAAGGATCCATAGTCACCACCCCTCCATGACCGTTCCTCATTATTTTGCATTTTGCAGCAAAAACCCTATAATTCCGCCCGATTCCCATATTTTCGTGTGCTTACGCCTTCCGAGTGGGCCCGGGGCCCACATAACCGGTTCGCATAAAAATTTTCCGGGCCATCAAATATGATCTAAGGAACTATAGTCACCTCCACGCCATGACCGTTCCTCATGTTTTTGTGTTTTACGACCAAATAACAAGAATTTTGCCTGATTCCCATATTTTCGTGTGCTATTGCCCACGTCTTCCCAGTGGACAGGGCCCCTCGACCCGAATCGACAAATTATTTTTTCGGACCATCAAATACGACCTAAGAAACCATAGTCACTGCCCCGCCATGACCGTTCCTCATTGTTTTGCATTTTTGGCCAAAAAACTAGAATTCTGACACATTCCCATATTTTCGTGTTCTATAGCCCATGCCTTCCAAGCGGGCTCGAACCCCGCAGACTCCTGATCACCTAAAAAATTTTCGGGCCATCCAATACGACCTAAGGAACTATAGTCACCGCCCTGCCATGGCCGTTCCTCGTTATTTTGTGTTTTACGGCCAAAATACTATAATTCCGCCCGATTCCCATGTTTTCGCGTGCTATAGCCCACACCTTCCCAGTGGGCAGGGCCCACCGGACCCGAATCGAAAACTTTTTTTCCGTGCCATCCAATATGACCTAAGGAACCATAGTAACTGCCCCGCCATGACCGTTCCTCATTTGTTTGCGTTTTACTGCCAATAAATAAGAATTCCGCCCGATTCCCATATTTTCATGTTCTATAGCTCACGCCTTCCGAGTGGGCCCGGGTCCCCTGACCCCGATCGTCAAATAATTTTTGAGGCCATGAAATAAGACCTAAGGAACCATAGTTATCACCCCGCCAAGACTGTTCCTCATTATTTTCATTTTATCCGCCCGATTCCCATATTTTCGTGTGCTATTGCCCACGCCTTCCGAGTGGGCCCGGGCCCCCTAACCCCGATTGCCTAAAACTTTTTCGTTCCATGCAATACGACCTAAGAAACCATAGTCACCTCCCCACCATTACCGTTCCTTTTGCTTTTGCGTTTTACGGCAAAAAAACTAGAATTCCTCTTGATTCTCATATTTTCGTGTCCTATAGCCCACGCCTTCCCAGTGGGCAGGGCCCCCTGGACCCGGATAGCTTAAAAATTTTGCGGGCCATCAAATACGACCTAAGGAACTATAGTCACCACCCCGCCATGATCGTTCCTCATTATTTTGCATTTTACGGCCAAAAAATTATAATTCTGCCCGATTCCCATATTTTCGCGTGCTATAGCCCACGCCTTCCCAATGGGCGGGGCCCCCCGGACCCGAATCGACAAAGTTTTTTCTAGGCCGTCAAATACGACCTAAGGAACCATAGTCACCGCCCTGCCTTGACCGTTCCTCGTTTTTCGCATTTTACGGCCAAAAAACTTGAATTCTACCCGATTCCCGTATTTTCGTGTGCTATAGCCCATGCCTTGCGAGTGGGCCCGGACCCACAGGACCCGAAACGCCTAAAATTTTATGAGCCATCAAATACGACCTAAGGAACCATAGTCACCGCCCCCCCATGACCGTTCCTCATTGTTTAGGGTTTTACACCCAAAAAACTAGAATTCCACCTGATTCCCATATTTTCGTGTACTATAGCCCACGCCTTCCGAGTGGGCCAGGGCCCGTTGACCCCGATCACCAAAAAATTTTGAGGCCATGAAATACGACCTAAGGAATCATAGTTATTGACCCACCATGACTGTTCCTTGTTGTTTTGCATTTTATGGCCAACAAACTAGAATTTCGCCTGATTCCCATATTTTCGTGTGTTATTGCCCGCGCCTTCCGAGTGGGCCCGGGCACCCTAACCCCGATCTCCTAAAACTTTTTCGGGCCATGACATACGACCTAAGAAATGATAGTCACCGCCCCAACATGACCGTTCCGTTTTTGGTTTTTGCGTTTTACGGCCAAAAAACTAGAATTCCGCCTGATTCCCATATTTTCGTGTCCTATAGTCCACGCCTTCCTATTGGGCAGGGCCCCCCGGACCCGGATAGCCTAAAATTTTTCCGGGCAATCAAATATGACCTAAGGAACCATAGTCACCACCCTGCCATGATCGTTCCTCGTTATTTTGCATTTTACAGCCAAAAAACTATAATTCTGCCCGATTCCCATATTTTCGCGTGCTATAGCCCACGCCTTCCAAGTGGGCCCGGGGCCCCCGAAATTGGATCGCCTAAATTTTTTTTCGGGCCATCATATACGACCTAAGGAATCATAGTCAGCCCCCCGCCATGACCGTTCCTCGTGTGTTTGCGATTTACGGCCAAAAAACTAGAATTCCGCCTGATTCCCATATTTTCGTGTGCTATAGCCCACACTTTCCGAGTGGGTCCGGGCCCTCCGGACCTTGATCGCCTAAAATTTCCATGGCCATCAAATACGATCTAAGGAACCATAGTCACCGCCCCGCCATGACCATTCCTCGTTATTTTGTGTTTTACGGCCAAAAAACTATAATTCCGCCCAATTCCCATATTTTCGTGTTCTATAGCCCACTCCTTCCGAGTGGGCTGGCGGCCCCTGGAACCGGATCACCTAAAATATTTTCGGGCCATCTAATACTACCTAAGGAACCATAGTCACCACCTCACCATGATCGTTCCTTTTGTTTTTGCATTGTACGGCCAAAAAACTTGAATTTCGCCCGATTCCTATATTTTCGTGTCATATAGCCCACGCCTTCCCAGTGGGCAGGGCCCCCCGGACCCGTATAGCCTAAAAAATTTTCGGGCCATCAAACACGACCTAAGGAACCATAGTCACTGCCCCTCCATGACCGTTCCTCGGTATTTTGCGTTTTACGGCAAAGAACTATAATTCCGCCCGATTCCCATATTTTCGCGTGCTATAGCCCAGGAATTTCGAATGGGCGCGGGGCCCCCGAAACCGAACTGCTTAAATTTCATTTCTGGGCCATCAAATACGACCTAAGGAATCATAGTCACTGCCCCGCCATGACCGTTCCTCGTTTTTTTGCGTTTTATGGCCAAAAAACTAGAATTCCGCCCGATTCCCATATTTTAGTGTGCTATAGCCCATGCCTTCCCATTGGGCAGGGCCCCCCGGACCCGGATAGCCTAAAATTTTTCCGGGCCATCAAATACGACCTAGGGAACCA
Organism: Nicotiana otophora; assembly: GCA_000715115.1. Lineage (NCBI taxonomy): Eukaryota > Viridiplantae > Streptophyta > Magnoliopsida > Solanales > Solanaceae > Nicotiana > Nicotiana otophora. Next base: position 6,503 of record AWOL01S0014291.1, read on the forward strand.
TAATCACTGCCTCGCCTTGACCATTCCTCGTTATTTAGTTTTTTACGGACAAAAAACTATAATTCCGCCCAATTCCCATATTTTCGTGTGCTATAGCCCACGCCTTTCGAGTGGGCCCGGGTCCCAAGAAACGGATCGCCTTAAATTTTTTCGGGCCATCAAATACGACCTAAGGAATCATAGTCACCGCCACGCTATGACCGTTCCTCGTTTGTTTTCGTTTTACTGCCAAAAAATTAGAATTCCGCCCGATTCCCATATTTTCGTATGCTATAGCCCACCCCTTCCGAGTGGGCCCGGGCCCCCTTGACCCCGATCGCCTAAAAATTTTTTGGGCCATGAAATACGACCTAAGTAACCATAGTTACCGCCCCGCCATGACCGTTCCTCATTGTTTTGCATTTTACGGCCAAAAAACTAGAATTCCGCCCGATTCCCATATTTGTGTGTGCTATAGCCCACGCCTTGCGAGTGGGCCCGGGCCCAACGGACCCGGATCGCCTAAAATCTTTTCGAGCAATCAAATACGACCTAAAGAACCATAGTCACCACTCCTCCATGACCGTTCATCATTTGTTTGCGTTTTAAAGCCAAAAAACAAGAATTCCGCACGATTCCCTTATTTTCGTGTGCTACAGCCTACGCCTTCCGAGTGGGCCCGGGCCCCCTGACCCCGTCGTCTAAAAATTTTTGAGGCCATGAAATAAGACCTAAGGAACTATAGTTACCGCGCCGCCATGATCATTCCTCGTGTTTTGATATTTACGGCCAAAAAACTAGAATTCCGCCCGATTAACTTATTTTCGTCTGCTATAGCCAAAAAACTAGTGGGCACCCAAAACCCGGATAGCCAAATATTTTTCTGGACCATCAAATACGACCTAAGGAACTATAGTCACCACCCCGCCATGACTGTTCCTCGTTATTTTGTATTTTATGGCCAAACAACTATAATTCCGCGCAATTCCCATATTTTCATGTGCTATAGACCACGCCTTCCGAGTGGCTGGGGGCCCACTAAACCAGACCGCCTAAAAATTTTCCAGGACATGAAATACGATCTAAGAAACCATAGTCACCTCCCCACCATTATCGTTCCTTTTGTTTTTGTGTTTTACGGCAAAAAAACTAGAATTCTGCCCGATTCCCATATTTCCGTGTCCTATAGCCCACGCCTTCCGAGTGGGCCCAGGGCCCCCGGAACCGGATCGCCTAAAATTTTTTTTGGGCCATCAAATACGACCTAAAGAATCATAGTCACTGCCCCGCCATGACCGTTCCTCGTTATTGTGTGTTTTACGTCCAAAAAATTATAATTCCGCCCGATTCCCATATTTTCGTGTGCTATAGCCCACGCCTTCCGAGTGGGCTCGGGCCCCCGAAACCAGATCGCCTAAAAGTTTTTCCGGGCTATCAAATATGACCTAAGTAATCATATTCACCGCCCCTGTCATGACCGTTCCTCGTTATTGTGTGTTTTACGTCCAAAAAATTATAATTCCGCCCGATTCCCATATTTTCGTGTGCTATAGCCCACGCCTTCCGAGTGGGCTCGGGCCCCCGAAACCAGATCGCCTAAAAGTTTTTCCGGGCTATCAAATATGACCTAAGTAATCATATTCACCGCCCCTGTCATGACCGTTCCTCGTTATTGTGTGTTTTACGTCCAAAAAATTATAATTCCGCCCGATTCCCATATTTTCGTGTGCTATAGCCCACGCCTTCCGAGTGGGCTCGGGCCCCCGAAACCAGATCGCCTAAAAGTTTTTCCGGGCTATCAAATATGACCTAAGTAATCATATTCACCGCCCCTGTCATGACCGTTCCTCGCTATTTTGCGTTTTACGGCCAAAACACTATAATTCCGCCCGATTCCCATATTTTCGTGTGCTATAGCCCACGCCTTTCGAGTGGGCCTGGGGCCCTGGAACCGGATCGCCTAAAAGTTTTCTGGGTCATCAAATATGACCTAAGGAACCATAGTCACCACCCTGCCATGACCATTCCTCATTTGTTTTGCGTTTTACGACAAAACAACTAGAATTCCGCCTGATTCCCATATTTTCTTGTGCTATAGCCCACGCTTTCTGAGTGGGTCCGGGCCCTCTGGACCTCGATCGCCTAAAATTTTTTGGGCCATTAAATACGACCTAAGGAACCATAGTCACCGCCCTGCCATGACCGTTCCTCGTTATTTTGTGTTTTACGGCCAAAAAACTATAATTCCGCCCAATTCCCATATTTTAGTGTTCTATAGCCCACGCCTTCCGAGTGGGCCGGGGGCCCTTGGAACCGGATCAGCTAAAATATTTTCGGGCCATCCAATACTACCTAAGGAACCATAATCACCGCCTCGCCATGACCGTTCCTTTTGTTTTTGCATTTTACGGCCAAAAAACTTGAATTTTGCCCGATTCCCATAGTTTCGTGTCCTATAGCCCACGCCTTCCAAGTAGGCTGGGCCCCCGGACCCGGATAACCTAAAATGTTTTCGGGCCATCAAATACGAACTAATGAACCATAGTCACCGCCCCTCCATGACCGCTTCTCGTTATTTTGCATTTTACGGCCAAAGAACTATAATTCCGCCTGATTCCCATATTTTAGCGTGCTATAGCCCAGGAATTTCAAGTGGGCCCGGGGCCCCCGAAACCGAGTCGCCTAAAAAAAATTTCCGGGCCATCAAATATGACCTAAGGAATCCTAGTCACTGCCCCCCCATGACCGTTCCTCATTTTTTTTGCGTTTTACGGCCAAAAAACTAGAATTCCACCCGATTACCATATTTTAGTGTGCTATAGCCCACGCCTTCCCAGTGAGCAGGGCCCCCCGGATCGCCTAAAATTTTTCTGGGCCATCAAATACGACCTAGGGAACCATAATCACCACCTCGCCATGACTGTTCCTCGTTATTTAGCGTTTTACGGCCAAAAAACTATAATTCCACCCGATTCCCATATTTTCGTGTGCTATAGCTCACGCCTTTCGAGTGAGCCCTAGGCCGCAGAATCGGATCTCCTAAATTTTTTTTGGGTCATTAAATTCGACCTAAGGAATCATAGTCACTGCCCTGCTATGACCGCTCCTCATGTTTTTGCATTTTACGGCCAAAAAAGTAGAATTCCACCCGATTCCCATATTTTCGTGTGCTATAGCTCACGCCTTTCGAGTGAGCCCTAGGCCGCAGAATCGGATCTCCTAAATTTTTTTTGGGTCATTAAATTCGACCTAAGGAATCATAGTCACTGCCCTGCTATGACCGCTCCTCATGTTTTTGCATTTTACGGCCAAAAAAGTAGAATTCCACCCGATTCCCATATTTTCGTGTGCTATAGCTCACGCCTTTCGAGTGAGCCCTAGGCCGCAGAATCGGATCTCCTAAATTTTTTTTGGGTCATTAAATTCGACCTAAGGAATCATAGTCACTGCCCTGCTATGACCGCTCCTCATGTTTTTGCATTTTACGGCCAAAAAAGTAGAATTCCACCCGATTCCCATATTTTCGTGTGCTATAGCTCACGCCTTTCGAGTGAGCCCTAGGCCGCAGAATCGGATCTCCTAAATTTTTTTTGGGTCATTAAATTCGACCTAAGGAATCATAGTCACTGCCCTGCTATGACCGCTCCTCATGTTTTTGCATTTTACGGCCAAAAAAGTAGAATTCCACCCGATTCCCATATTTTCGTGTGCTATAGCTCACGCCTTTCGAGTGAGCCCTAGGCCGCAGAATCGGATCTCCTAAATTTTTTTTGGGTCATTAAATTCGACCTAAGGAATCATAGTCACTGCCCTGCTATGACCGCTCCTCATGTTTTTGCATTTTACGGCCAAAAAAGTAGAATTCCACCCGATTCCCATATTTTCGTATGCTATAGCCCATGCCTTCCGAGTGGGCCTGGGCCCCTGACCCCGATCGCCTAAAAATTTTCCGGGCCATGAAATACGACCTAAGTAACCATAGTTACCGTCCCGCCATGACCGTTCCTCGTTGTTTTGCGTTTTACGGCAATAGAACTAGAATTCCTCCTGATTCCCATATTTTCGTGTGCTATAGCCCATGCCTTGCGAGTGGACCCGGGCCCACCGGACCCGGATCGCCTAAAATTTTTTCGAGCAATCAAATACGACCTAAGGAACCATAGCCACCGCTCCGCCATGTCCATTCATCATCGTTTCGCATTTTATAGCCAAAAAACTAGAATTCCACCTGATTCCCATATTTTCGTGTGCTACAGCCTATGCCTTCCGAGTAGGCCCGATCCACCTGACCCTGATCGTCTAAAAATTTTTGAGGCCATGAAATAAGACCTAAGCAACCATAGTTACCACCCCGCCATGATCGTTCCTCATTTTCTTGAGTTTTACGTCCAAAAAACTAGAATTCCGCCCGATTAACATATTTTCGTGTGCTATAGCCAAATAACTAGTGGGCCCCCCAAACCCGAAAAGCCAAAAATGTTTCCGGACCATCAAATACGACCTAAGAAACCATAGTCACTACCCCGCCATGACTGTTCCTCGTTATTTTGTATTTTATGGCCAAAAAACTATAATGCCGCCCGATTCCCATATATATAGACCACACCTTCCGAGTGGGACGGGGGCCCACTTAACCAAATCGCCTAAAAATTTTCTGGGACATGAAATATGACCTAAGAAGCCATAGTCACCTCCCCACCATTATATTTCCTTTTGTTTTTGCATTTTACGGTAAAAAAACTAGAATTCCGCTCGATTCCCATATTTTCGGGTCCTATAGCCCATGCCTTCCGAGTGGGCCTAGGGCCCCCGGAATCGGAATGCCTAAAAATTTTTCCGGGCCATCAAATACGACCTAAGGAATCATAGTCACCGCCCTGCCATGACCGTTCCTCGCTATTTTGTGTTTTATGGACAAAAACTATAATTCCGTCCGATTCCCATATTTTTATATGCTATAGCCCACGCCTTCCGAGTGGGCCCGGGGCCCCAAAATCGGATCGCCTAAAATTTTTCTAAGCCATCAAATACGACCTAAGGAACCATAGTCACCGCCCCACCATGACCGTTCCACATTTGTTTGTGTTTTGCGACCAAACAACAAGAATTTGCCTGATTCCCATATTTTTGTGTGCTATAGCCCACGCCTTTCTAGTGGACAAGGGTCCCTCGGACCCAAAATGAAAATAAAAATTTCGGGCCATCAAATACGACCTAAGGAACCATAGTCACCGCCCCACCATGACCGTTCATCGTTTTTTGCACTTTACGGCCAAAAACCTTGCGAGTGGGCCCGAGCCCACCGGACCCGGATCGCCTAAAATTTTACGAGCCATTAAATACGACCTAAGGAACCATAGTCACGGCCCTACCATGACCGTTCCTCATTTGTTTGCATTTTACAGCCAAAAAACTAGAATTTCGCTCGATTCCCATATTTTCGTGTGCTATAGCCCACGCCTTCCGAGTGGTCCTGGGCCCCCTTAACCCGATCACCTAAAAATTTTCCAGGCCATGCAATACGACCAAAGGAACCATAGTTACCACCCTTCCATGATCGTTCCTCATTTGTTTGAGTTTTACGGCCAAAAAACAAGAATTCCTTCTACCATATTTTCGTGTGCTATAGCCCACGCATTCCCAGTGGGCCCCCCTAAAACCCGGATTGCCCAAATTTTTTCTGGGCCATCAAATACGACCTAAGGAACCATAGTCACCACCCCGCCATGACTGTTCCTCGTTATTTTGTGTTTTNGATCACCTAAAAATTTTCCAGGCCATGCAATACGACCAAAGGAACCATAGTTACCACCCTTCCATGATCGTTCCTCATTTGTTTGAGTTTTACGGCCAAAAAACAAGAATTCCTTCTACCATATTTTCGTGTGCTATAGCCCACGCCTTCCGAGTGGGCCCGGGGCTCCGGAACCGAATCACCTAAAAATTCTTTGGGCCATTAAATACGACCTAAGGAATCATAGTC
>AWOL01S0014293.1:5425-24430 GCA_000715115.1 Nicotiana otophora
ATCTATTGTCTCAACATGATTCGCGTTTCGGCGGATATCTATAAAACTCAACAAGTTTCTTCGGGACTTGGAGGAGAACAATGCATTGTCGATAATAAGTTTCGTTCCCTTAGACGGAAATATAATGGCTCTTTCGGAGCCTTCAATCAAATTTATATTATCAGAAATTGTTAAAACATTTGCTTTTTCCTTATGCAAATAAGAAACGTATTTCTGATCCTTGAATATGACATGAGTTGTTCCACGATCAATTACACATATATCTTTATGATTGGTCTTTGATCCAAACATAATTTGAGGACTATCCATATTCTTCAAAATGACATAAATAAAATATATTATAGTAAACATCATTATCAAAGCATAACTTTTATTTATGTACAATAATTGCATAACCATACTATCTATTACAAACAACCAAAATTAAAATATTTATATTTCTACAAATTCACTACCGATCACATGACTTGTTTCTCATTCTGGGAGTGCAAAGTAATCGGCTACATCCAAATGCATGCAGTCTAAATTATCTTTAGAAATAAAATTTGCTTCAATATTTTTCTGTGTCTTCTTTAAGGAGGCTTGATAAAGCTCAACCAGGTGCTTTGGCGTACGACATGTATGTGACCAGTGCTCTTTTCCTCCACATCTATAGCATGCATTTTCTGCCTTTGCTTCTTGCACCGCTTAATGCTTTTGTTCCTTCCTTTTCCACTGCCGGTGGTGAGGATGGTTCTTTGGTGCATTATTATTACCATGATTAGTGTTTCTTCCCTGACCACGACCATGACCACGATTGTGTCCACGTCCTCTTCTACGCTTAGCTTGATGGAAGTTCGTCTCATTCACTTCAGGGAATGGACAAGAACCAGTAGGTCGGTTTTCATGATTTTTCATTAATAGCCCATTATGTTGCTCGATTACAAGAAGATGTGAGATAAGTTCAAAATATTATTTGAATCCCATCTCTCGATATTGCTGCTGCATGAGTATATTTGAGGCATGAAAAGTGGTGAAAGTTTTCTCCAACATATCATGATCAATAATATTATCACCCCATAATTTCAATAGGGAAATAATTCTGAACATAGCAGAATTATACTCACTGATAGATTTAAAATCTTCTAGCCTTAGATAAGTCCAATCATAACGTGCTTGTGTAAGAACGACCATCTTCAGGCGGTCATATCTATCTTTTAAATTATTCCACAGTATGACTGGATCTTTAATAGTAAAATCTTCTATTTTTATGCTCTCATCAAGGTAATGTCGTAGGAATATCATTGCTTTGGCACGATCTTGGTTTGATGCCTGATTTTTATCTTTGATGGTATCTGCCAGACTCATCGCCTCAAGATGAATTCCGGCATCAAGCACCCAAGACATGTAGCTTTTGTCCGATATATCTAGGGCTACAAATTCAAGTTTAGAAATATTTGACATTATTTAGAAAAAGAAAATTCGTACCTCTGATACTTTCAAAGTATTTTCTCGAGATGGCAGAGTCTCGTGCTGATAACGTGTTATAAGATAAAAATTATAAAGTAAAGACAAATATAGAGAGAAACTGATATATTATTCAAACTTCAAACTTATGTACATAATGAACTNGATCAAAGTGAGCTAATGATGAAACTTTCCACACAATTCCTCTTTTGATTTCCTTTTTCTCTCCCTCTAATTGTGGGAAATTTATTTCATCAAATCGACAATCTGCAAATCGAGCAGTAAATAAATCTCTCGTCAATGGTTCAAGATAGTGAATAATAGAGGGTGATTTAAACTCAATATATATTCCTAATCTTCTTTGGCGACCCATCTTACTGCGATGTGGTGGTGCTACTGGCACATATACAGCACATCCGAAAATTCGTAGATGGACAATATTTGGTTTACGACCAAAAACTAATTGTGACAGAGAATATTTATTACAATGTGTCGGTCTGAGACAAATAAGTGATGCTACATACAAGATAGCATGACCACAAACAATAATGGGCAATTGTGTTTTCATAAGTAGTGGTCTTGCTATCAATTGCAGGCATTTAATAAATGACTCTGCAAGGCCATTTTGAGTATGAACATAAGCTACAGGATGTTCAATTTTTATNTACGACCAAAAACTAATTGTGACGGAGAATATTTATTACAATGTATCGGTCTGAGACGAATAAGTGATGCTACATACAAGATAGCATGACCCCAAACAATAATGGGCAATTGTGTTATCTTGCTATCAATTGCAGGCATTTAATAAATGACTCTGCAAGGTCATTTTGAGTATGAACATAAGCTACAGGATGTTCAATTTTTATCCCAACTGATAGACAATAATCATCANTCTCCTCTATTTATAGAAGAAAAGACGTTGTTGTATAAGCTACTACTGCAAGCTGCTGTGTAAGTTGCTACTGCAAGCTGCTGTGTAAGTTGCTTGTAAACTGCTACTGCAAACTGTTGTGTAAGCTGCTTGTAAGTTGCTTATAAGCTGCTACTGTACCAGATATAGATAATCTTCTACCGGGGGTAATGTTTATCCATAACGGAGTACCAAAATGATAAACTTCTTTAGAAAGTTTATTTCCAATAGAGTACTACTAAATAGATAAACATATTTACGACGGAGTCTTATATAGACAAACTTCTTCACGAGACTTATTTACAACGGAGTACTAAATAAGCATCCATAATATAATATATTTATAACAATACTCTCAATTTAACTCAATATTATATTCATTTTTTTTGTACGTTAGTATTCTAATTCTAAGGATATTATCGTAAAAGTTGAGATTTGTAACAGTAGCGTAAAACAAAAGATAAAGTGCCATAGGCTCCACTGATGCAACGTAAATAGAGGACTATTCATTGTTAAAATTTCAATGTTACGCCTAAGTTAATCGTTACTCACTCCTTTCATTGTTAATTAATATTAAAAGGTAAATTTCTTAATTTATATAAAAATAATTAAAAAATCATTTATTATAAATCGGAATTAGTATTATAATGATTCCTTTTATCATTATCTTAATTACTTTCTTCCGTCCATAATAAGTGATCAATTTGTCTTTTTATTTTAATCCAAAANATGATAAACTTCTTTAGAAAGTTTATTTCCAATAGAGTACTACTAAATAGATAAACATATTTACGACGGAGTCTTATATAGACAAACTTCTTCACGAGACTTATTTACAACGGAGTACTAAATAAGCATCCATAATATAATATATTTATAACAATACTCTCAATTTAACTCAATATTATATTCATTTTTTTTGTACGTTAGTACTCTAATTCTAAGGATATTATCGTAAAAGTTGAGATTTGTAACAGTAGCGTAAAACAAAAAATAAAGTGCCATAGGCTCCACTGATGCAACGTAAATAGAGGACTATTCATTGTTAAAATTTCAATGTTACGCCTAAGTTAATCGTTACTCTCTCCTTTTTGTTAATTAATATTAAAAGTTAAATTTCTTAATCTATGTAAAAATAATTAAAAAATCATTTATTATAAATCGAAATTAGTATTATAATGATTCCTTTTATCATTATCTCAATTATTTTTTTCCGTCCACAATAAGTGATCAATTTGTCTTTTTATTTTAGTCCAAAATAAATATCTATTTATATAATCAAGAAAAAATTTAATTTATATTTTCAAATTATCATTATGTACGTATTCCTAAAAAGTCTTTTAGTCATCACATTAAATTATGCTACAACATTTAATTAAGGGTAGTTTAATCACACTAACTATTTTTATCTAGAATTTAATATTTTTTTAATTGATGTGCCAAAAGCAAATTGATTACTTATCGTAGACAGAAAAGTGTATCTATTAAAATTATCTAAAACTAAATAGCCCGATTTAGTACTGAAAGAAGGAGAAAAATTTGATTAGATTCTATACCTCGTAATAAGAAAGCTAATAGTAACAGCTTTCAATGTTTGCTCCGTCTTCCAACACTGCCGCTTCAGTTCATGAGATAAAGAGGTATGTAGCTAATCATACCTAGGGTTAATTTTATCAAAGAATACTATTAAGGGAAACTTATACAAATGCCTCTATTAACTTACCAAACATCTGCTCATTGGTCATAGACTTATCAAAACTAGCCAAACACATATAAAAATTTAAAAATCAAATAAATAAGGTTCTTTCTCTCAAAGAATCACATACAAAAATCTTCTTCCACATTTTTAAACGTGATTAGCAATATTAGATACAAGGCGGAAAGTAAATTTCATGGATGAGNCATTAGATACAAGGCGGAAAGAAACTTTCATGGATGAGGTAGCAAATAAGGTGATGAAATACAAAAACAAATACAAAATCTAAGCAAAAAAGGAACTTTTTAATGGGTATAGTTGAAAACATATAGATAAGTCAATATATAAAATTTGAGGAAGATTGGAGGTGATTTGGACTGGTTTTGTATCAAAATTCGTAATTAAATCGAGTTCAAAAAATACTTCTGCGACACATGTATCAAACATGTAGCACGCATGCATCTCACACACAGGTATACATGTGATACACAATTGAGACAAATATGATACATATGTGTTATACAAATGATACATAGTGTGATACACATATAATTTTTTCATGTTCAATTTTATTTCCAATTTTCAATTCAAACCACCTCAAAACTTCACCAAATCATCCCAAAATTCAAATTCAAGCTCCTTAAGATATATCCAATGTATTTTAATAACACTCACTTAAAAGAAAGTAAAATTTTGACCTTTTTCACTACAAATAACCAATTGATTAATATTAATAATATTTTATAAATTGACCAATTTTAATAATGAGATACTTATGAATAGCCATAACTAGTAGTTTCCATAATATTAACCTACGTTGTTCTCTTTAGCATTAGTGTTGTTTGGGTCCACTAGTCATTCCGTATGAAATAAAATAGAATGGGGCCCACCAAGGAACATTGCTAGCCATTTACTCATTTTACAGTACCTGTGCATTCATATCTCTATATGTACTATCTTAACCTATATAATATAATATATTATATCTAAGCCTATAAGTACTAGTATATCATTGTTATTATATTCACTCTACAACTACCTACTACCTATTCCTATGCGTTTTTAGAAAAAAAGGTTTATTTCACTCCATGAATATTCAGTAAAACACTGCAAACTTAAGAAATTAACTTAAAGGTCCGTTATTAAAAAATATCGGGATATTATATTCCTCTACTATAAAGAACATTCGTCCTAAAAGTGTAAGCGAGTTATGCCCTATAAAAGAGAGGAATGAATACTTCGATGTTACACTCATCTTTATCTTTTAATATTTACACTATATACGCTTCTTATAATTCATTTGGAATCTTATTAACTACAATTATTCCTAGAGTTAGAATCTCTATGCTATTGTCTTAAATCATAGTTAGATATATTAGACACTTTCTATTCATCTCATGTAAAACTTTCGTATAAGAAACTTTCTCGCCCATGACAATCTCAATACCCTTTTCATGTTATTTTAAGACTATAAAAAACAAAAATCTAATATCCTTTATCTGACAATGGTGCATCGCATAGCACAATTTCCATGCATAATAACATTAAAGTCAGACATCGACAACACTAGTAGAGCGACTACGGTGTCCCTTCCCTGAATAAATATCACACCTTCTCTATATACTATATCTATAAATATAGTCTCCTCACTAGGATTGTCATCGCGTCTGGCACATCATGAGACTTGACTCCCCGTTCTAAATTTAAAGCTAAAGATAAGGACACATACGAATACCATATGGACAGTAATAATATCTGTGACTACTACATTAGATGCCCTAACATCCTGTCTGGCCATTGCAAAAAATCTCGGCAGTCCACCCGCTTCCTGAACACCTTGTGCACGTTGGCTATTATGTCCGCGGGCACCCTATGGAGCGACTCTAGCTGGTTGAGTCTGAGTCTGCATAACTATAGCAGTTCCTTGTGGATGTATAATAACCTGACTATTACTAGAATTACCCTTTAGATAATATTTAGCGATATGTCCTTTTTCACTACAAGTAAAACAAGCACCAGCAATACCAAAGCAACGACCATAGTGGTTTTTACCACATGAATTGCATCTCGGATATTGTACGAACTGAAACGAACCGTTATCTTTCCCATGCGTCTGTTGCTGACCTTGCCTTACTGAAAACGTACTCCCAGAAGACTGCACCACTGACTCTAACTAAGTAGGCCTGGACTGCCCACAGTTAAAACCATTCTTGACCCCAGATAGAGCTTCACTAAACCCGCCGGCGCTACGAGCCCTTTTACTTTCTCGTTAGGCCATGTCCCTCTCATGATAGGACTCATAACGGAGAGAAATATCTACTACCTCTTCGTAGGAACCACCTCGAACATCCTTAACCATCAGACCACGATAACGATGCTGAAGCCCATCCATGAATCTTCTCACCTTCTTATGATCATATGCAACCAGAAAGTGTGCATACGTGGCTAACTCAGTAAACTTAGCCCCATACTCTGTAACTGTCATAGTGCCCTGACGCAATTGCTCAAACTGACATCTCATGTCATCTCATTTGCTTAGTGGAACGAACCTATCCATAAACATACCTAAAAACTTTGACCACGTAATAGGTGGCAACCATGCTCGTCTACCCCTCTGGGCTGAATTCCACCATGACTCTGCAGATCATGAAAATAGAAAAGTAGCAAACTCCACTCCATGAGTTTCCTTCATCCCCAATGTAGTTAGTATCTTTTCACAACTCTCAATAAGATAAACTTGTGTTTGTGCCTATGAAGTAGCTTGGGGAGCTGGAAGTCCACCCTGAGTAGGAACTAATGCCTCTAATACATTCAACAACCTCATCACTGCGTCTGCAGGTAGGGTAACATCAGGCACAACAACTGGCACTGGTGGTGAAGCATCATGAACCACATGTTCTTGCACTTGATCTGGCATAGCAACTTGGGTTTGACCCATATTTACAACTTCAGGCTGAGGGGCAGCCTGTCTTCTACTCTGAGCTCTAGTCTCATGAGCCCCAACTCGACCACTACCTTGGGTAGCACCACGCCCAGTAGATAAAGGTGTACGTGTCCTAGCCATTTGTGAAAGAAATACTCCAAAGTTAAACTCAAGTTGTCTCAATGCACGATCAAGGAATGAAAGAAGGGAAAATATCCTAAATGCTTAGTAGCCTCAAGATCATAAGTATGAGTACCTACATACCCATGAACAAGACTCTACTAAACACTACTCCATGACCCGGAACATAAAGCCTAAGCTCTGATACCAACTTTGTCACGTCCCAAACTGCCCCCTAGACGTGAATGGTACCCAACTAAGATCACTCGCCAGGCGAACCAATTCCTAAACTCTTAACCTTTTATATAACCTTGAGAGAAATACGTACAAGTCCAAAGAAATTAAAAATTACCAACGCGAAATAATTATTCAACTAAAATTATAATTTATTAATTAAACCTTATGAGCACTCAAATAATAAATCTCAAACCCAAATTACATGCTAAGACTATTGAGCATCTAATAGAGTAATAGGAGTTTAACTGACGGGCATGCAAACCCCAAAAGAAATAATAGAAATAAGATAGGTAGAGCTGAAACAATGGCCTCCACGAAGAATACGGCGGCTCATCTCAGCAATAGAATCCACTCAACAAACTCGTTAGCCACTAGCCTCATCCTTAACAACAGTATCTGTATGGACATGCAGGTAAGGAGTGAGTTATACGTAAATATAACTCAGTAAGATCCTCGACCCGCCACTCTGAATACCTATGAAACAAGTGTTAGAAAATACAAACACACAACGAGCACAAAATAATATGCAAAGAAATTCTTTCACCATATAATTACTCTATAAGGTCCAAACAATTATTCAACCATAACACTATATATCTCAGCACAATCTACTCTAAGGACTTATCATAAGCGGCAGTGCAAGAAATTAACCAAACAACCCAACGAGTTCACGACAGCATATACAATGCCCCAAATCTCTTACGGTGGCATAGACAATGCCCCAAATCTACCACGACCGCATACACAATGCCCCAAATATATCATGGCGGCATACACAATGTCCCAAATATATTACGGGTCTAATTATAATGACCCAATCGGTCATTTTAACTTTTAAGACCCGTTCCCTAAAATAAAACTCCTTAAACATGATTTTATTAATTTATGACTCGCGGGGATGGTTGGTTCGGGATTTGGAAGTGTGTGGGTTGAAATCGGAACACTTGGTTCCTTAAGTTAGCTTTAAATGGACAAGTTTGACTTTGGTCAATATTTTGAGAAAATGACCCCGAAATCGGGATTTGACGGTTTCAATAGGTTCGTATGATGATTTTGGACTTGGGCGTATGTCCGAATCGGATTTTGGATAACCCAGGAGCGTTTTGATGCTTAATAGTAAAAATCAACTATTTGAAGGTTTATAATTCTGTTAATTTGGTTTGGGGGTAGGTTTTTGAGTAATTGAAGTCCCTTTGGAATTCCTAGTTTGGTAATAGTTCCATATAGTGATTCAAAACTTGCACGCAAAATTTCGTGTCATTCCGAATAGTTTAAGTATATTTCGGCGCATTGGAAGTAAATTGAAGAACTTAAAATTCTTAAGTTTGAATCAATTTGGTTTAGGGTATGATTCTTAGATTTGATGTTGTTTTACGCGTTCCGAAAGTTCGCGCGATTCCGTTTTATGATTTCAAATCTATTGGTATGTTCGGGCGGGGCTCGGGACCCGCGAGTGTTAACCGGACGAGGCTTGGACCAAGTTGGAAGTTGGGAGCCAAAACTGAAGCTCCCAGCTACTGTCAGAATCGCACTTGCGCTTGGCCTGTTGCAGGTGCGACATTCGCAGATGCGACATTCACAGATGCGACAGAAGCTCGCATGCACGACACTCGCAGATGCGAGATTTCTTCGCAGAAGCGGAAAAGGAATGGGAGGCCTGCCATCGCAGCTGCGGAATATTGGGCGCACCTGCGAACGCGCAGGTGCGAGGCTAGACGCGCAGATGCGAGAATTGGTCAGGCGAGTGGAACTCGCACCTGCGAGGATTTTTCGCAGGTACGGAGCCGTAGGTGCAAAAGGCCTGTTTGGCAGAAAGCTTAAAAGAACGGGAATCCACCATTTTTGCCCGTTTTCTCTCCGCATTTGGGCGATTTTAGAGCTTTTGAGAGGGGAGTTTCAACTAGCAATTTGAAGGTAAGTTAATTCTACACACCTTGAGTTAAATACATAGAATATAGGTAGATTATAACTAGTAAATCTTAGAAATTAAATATTTAGATAAAAACCTAAATTTTAATAAAAGTAAGATTTTAACCACGAAAATAGTTATGAAATTGGGTAGAAATTATATATTTAAGTTCTTGTGCTTACAAGCAACTTACACAGCAGCTTGCAGTAGCAATTTACACAGCAGCTTGCAGTAGTAGCTTATACAACAACGTCCTTTCTTCTATAAATAGAGGAGATTTTCAGTTCATTATGTACATAAGTTTGAAGTTTGAATAATATATCAGTTTCTCTCTATATTTGTCTTTACTTTATAATTTTTATCTTATAATACGTTATCAGCACGAGACTCTGCCATCTCGAGAAAATACTTTGAAAGTATCAGAGGTACGAACTTCCTTTTTCTAAATAATGTCAAATATTTCTAAACTTGAATTTGTAGCCCTAGATATATCGGACAAAAGCTACATGTCTTGGGTGCTTGATGCCGAAATTCATCTTGATGCGATGAGTCTGGCAGATACCATCAAAGATAAAAATCAGGCATCAAACCAAGATCGTGCCAAAGCAATGATATTCCTACGATATTACCTTGATGGGAGCATAAAAATAGAAGATTTTACTATTAAAGATCCAGTCATACTGTGGAATAATTTGAAAGATAGATATGACCGCCTGAAGATGGTCGTTCTTACACAAGCACGTTATGATTGGACTTATCTAAGGCTAGAAGATTTTAAATCTATCAGTGAGTATAATTCTGCTATGATCAAAATTATTTCCCTATTGAAATTATGTGGTGATAATATTATTGATCATGATATGTTGGAGAAAACTTTCACCACTTTTCATGCCTCAAATATGCTCATGCAGCAGCAATATCGAGAGATGGGATTCAAACAATATTTTGAACTTATCTCACGTCTTCTTGTAGTCGAGCAACATAATGGGCTATTAATGAAAAATCATGAAAACCGACCTACTGGTTCTTGTCCATTCACTGAAGTGAATGAGACGAACTTCCACCAAGCTTAGCGTAGAAGAGGACGTGAACACAGTCGTGGTCATGGTCGTGGTCAGGGAAGAAACACTAATCATGGTAATAATAATGCACCAAAGAACCATCCTCACCACCAGCAGTGGAAAAGGAAGGAACAAAAGCATGAAGCAGTGCAAGAAGTAAAGGCAGAAAATGCATGCTATAGATGTGGAGGAAAAGGGCACTGGTCACATACCTGTCGTACGCCAAAGCACCTGGTTGAGCTTTATCAAGCCTCCTTAAAGAAGACACAGAAAAATATTGAAGCAAATTTTATTTCTAAAGATAATTTAGACTGCATGCATTTGGATGTAGCCGATTACTTTGCACTCCCAGAAGGAGAAATAAGTCATGTGATCGGTAGTGAATCTGTAGAAATATAAATATTTTAATTTTGGTTGTTTGTAATAGATAGTATGGTTATGCAATTATTGTACATAAATAAAAGTTATGCTTTGATAATGATGTTTACTATAATATATTTTATTTATGTCATTTTGAAGAATATGGATAGTCCTCAAATTATGTTTGGATCAAAGACCAATCATAAAGATATTTGTGTAATTGATCGTGGAACAACTCATGTCATATTCAAGGATCAGAAATACGTGTCTTAGGAAAAAGCAAATGTTTTAACAATTTCTGATAATATAAATTTGATTGAAGGCTCCGAAAGAGCCATTATATTTCCGTCTAAGGGAACGAAACTTATTATCGACAATGCATTGTTCTCCTCCAAGTCCCGAAGAAACTTGTTGAGTTTTATAGATATCCGCCGAAACGTGAATCATGTTGAGACAATAGATAAAATGAACGTGGAATATCTTTGTATTACAAAGAATATTTCTGGCCAGAAATGCATTGTAGAAAAGTTACCAACTTTATCTTCTGGCTTATACTATTCAAAGATTAATATAGTTAAAGCACACTCTATCGTAAACGAGAAGTTTGCGGATTCAAATACTTTTCTGCTTTGGCATGGCTGTTCGGGCCTTCCTAGATCAATAGTGATGAGACGAATTACTGAACATTCGAGTGGGCATCCATTAAAGAACCTGGAGATTCTTAAAAATAATGAGTTTTCTTGTGATGCTTGTTATCAAGGCAAAAGGATCACTAGACCATCACCAATAAAGGTTGGCATTGAATCCCCTGCCTTATTAGAACGTATACATGGGAATATATGTGGACGTATTCACCCACCAAGTGAGTTGTTTAGATATTTTATGGTCCTAATAGATGCATCTTCAAGATGGTCTCATGTGTGCCTACTATCATCTCGCAACCTGGCGTTTGCAAAGCTACTAGCCCAAATAATTCGATTAAGGGCGCAATACCCAAATTATCCTATAAAGGCTATCCGCCTTGATAATGTTGGAGAATTCTCATCTCAAGCTTTTTGATGATTATTGTCTATCAGTTGGGATAAAAATTGAACATCCTGTAGCTTATGTTCATACTCAAAATGGCCTTGCAGAGTCATTTATTAAATGCCTGCAATTGATAGCAAGACCACTACTTATGAAAACACAATTGCCCATTATTGTTTGGGGTCATGCTATCTTGTATGTAGCATCACTTATTTGTCTCAGACCGACACATTGTAATAAATATTCTCTGTCACAATTAGTTTTTGGTCGTAAACCAAATATTGTCCATCTACGAATTTTCGGATGTGCTGTATATGTGCCAGTAGCATCACCACATCGCAGTAAGATGGGTCGCCAAAGAAGATTAGGAATATATATTGAGTTTAAATCACCCTCTATTATTCAATATCTTGAACCATTGACGAGAGATTTATTTACTGCTCGATTTGCCGATTGTCGATTTGATGAAACAAATTTCCCACAATTAGAGGGAGAGAAAAAGGAAATCAAAAGAGGAATTGTGTGGAAAATTTCATCATTATCTCACTTTGATCCACGTACCCCTATATGTAATCAGGAGGTCAAGAAGATCATCCATTTATAGAATATAGCAAATCAAATGCCAGACGCATTTACTGATTTGAAAAGGATAACTAAATCACATATCCCTGCAGAGAATGTGCCTATCCAAATTGATGTCCCAACAGGACCGTCTACTAGCATGAGATCTAGTGAACCTAAAGCACGCCTGAAGTGTAGTAGACCTTTGGGTTCTAAGGATCGAAATCCTAGAAAAAGAAAATCGACAAATGATCAAAATGATATTATGAAGGGATCTCCTGAAGAGACCCAAGATCTGAGTTCTGAGATTCCTGAAGAAATCAATGAACCCGAGACTCAAGTGAGCGAGGAACTTTTAATAAGTTCTACTGGTGATTAGATTAATTTAAATTTATCTGAAATAGTGGTGGATAATATTTTTGCATATAATGTTGCACCTAACATCATGCATGATAGTGAGAATCTTGAACCCCGATCTGTCGAAGAATATCGACAAAGACCTGATTGTCCAAAATGGCAAGAGTCAATTCAATCAGAATTGAAGTCACTTGCTAAAAGAGAGGTCTTTGGACCAGTAGTCCAAACACCTACTGGTATAAAGCCAGTTGGTCATAAATGGGTTTTTGTGTGAAAATGGAATGATAAAATGAAGTTGAAAGATACAAGGCTCGCCTTGTTGCATAAGGATTCTCACAACGACCTGGAGTCGATTATGAATAAACATATTCACCTGTTATGGATACCATAACATTTCGATATCTCATCAGTTTAGCCTTACATGAAATGCTTGAAATACATCTAATGGATATGGTTACAACTTATATGTATGGGTCACTTGATAATGAAATATACATGAAAATCCTTGAAGGATTTAAAATGCCTAAAGCATATTCAAAATCTCGGAAAATGTACTTAATCACATGACAAAGATCTTTGTACGGTTTAAAGCAATCTAGGCGCATGTGGTATAATCGTCTCAGTGAATATTTGCTGAAAGAGGGTTACATAAATGATGTTATTTGTCCATGTATTTTTATAAAGAAAATGGCTTCAGAATATGATATACTTGCTGTTTATATTGATGACATAAATCTTGTTGGAATTTTAGAAGAACTCCAAAAGGCAATTGAATATCTTAAGAAAGAATTTGAGATGAAAGATTGTAACGACCCGACATGTCGTTTTGATCCCTAACGCGTCGTTCGAAAGTCTGAGGCCATGAGTAGTCTCACATCGGGTATTATGACTTGTGCGCGTGGTCGAAATTTAATTTTGGGAAGTCCGGAACTGATTTGGAAAGAAAATTCTCATATCGGAAGCTTTAAGTGAGAAAAATTTACTAAGGTATACTTTTTGAGTAAACGACCTCGGAATAAGGATTTGAAGGTTCCAATAGATTCGTATGATGATTTTGGACTTAGGCGTATGTTCATCTCGGGTTTTGGATGACTCGGGTGCATTTCAACGCCTATTGTGGAAATTGGCATTTTGGAAGAATTACATAAAAATTGGGTTGAGGTGTATTTCAATATTACCGATGTCCGTTTGGGATTCCGAGTCTGAAAATAGCTCCGTACAGTAATTTTGGTATTGGGAGCGTGCCCAGAATTGGATTTGGAGGTCCGTAGGTCATTTTGAGGACATTTGGCGAAACTTGGAATTTGGATGATTTTTGAGAAGTTTAACCGGGAGTGGACTTTTTGATATCGGGGTCAGATTCTGATTCCAGAAGTTGGAGTAGGTTTGAAAATTCAATTATGACCAGTGTGCAAAATTTGAGGTCAATCGGACGTGATTTGATAGGTTTCGGCATCGATTATAGGAGTTTGAAGTTCTAAAGTTCATTAAGTTTGAATTGGAGGGTGGTTCATAGTTTCTATGTTATTTGGCGTGATTCGAGGCCTCGACTAAGTTCGTGGTGTGTTTTGGGACGTGTTGGTATATTTGGGTGAGGTCCCGAGGGCCTCGGGTGGATTTCGGATGGTTAACGGATCGAGTTTGGACTTGGAAGAACTACTGAGGCAGCTGATATCTGGTGCAATCGCACATGGGTGAAAAGGGCCGCAAGTGCGGCGATGTGGCCACAGAAGCGAATTAGGACGGATCTGGGATAGCCGCAGATGCGAGGATGTTTCCGCATCTGCGAGCCCCAGATGCGAGGAAAGCTCCGCAGAAGCGGATTGCAAGCTGGCAACTGGAGTCGCAGAAGCGGAAGGTCTCCGCATGTGTGAGACCGCAGAGGCGGATTTGGCATCACAGGTGTGGGGCTGTGCTGAGCAATGGGTATGCGAAGGTGCGAGGTTTTGGTCGCACCTGCGTGACTGTAGATGCGGTGAAGCGGCCGCAGGTGCGAGGTTTTGGCCGCACCTACGAAACCGCAGATTCGGTGAAGCGGCCGCAGATGCGAGAGGGCACTGGGCAGTGTGCTATTTTAAGAGCAGGATTTGGCCCATTTCCTTTAATTTTCTCTTGGTTTGGGCGATTCTTGGAGAGGTTCAAGTGGAGGTTTTTATCATCAATGGAAAGGTAAGTTATCCCCACCTATTTTGAGTTAAATACATGGTTTTTATATGGATTCAAACATGGAAATTGGTAGAAACTGTGGGATTTTGATAGAAAATCTAGAATTGGTAATTTTGGACTTTGACCAAGAATTTCGGCATAGAATTGGAAATAAATCATATACTTGGGTTCATGAGGTTATGGGTAATGGTTATCTTCGAAAAGTTTCGTAATCCGGGCACGTGGGCCCGAAGGTTGCATTAACGATTTTTCGAGCGGAGTTAAAAATTATTGTTAATTGAATTATAATGAGTATTAGAGTATATATTTATGGGTTTTCACATTTATTGACTAGTTTTGGAGTGTGGTGCATCGGTTCGAGTTGTTAGAAGGGTTTGGGAGCCGGTTATAAAAGTTTGGAGCGAGGTAAGTCTCCTTTCTAACCTTGTAAGAGGGAATTAACCCCATAGGTGAATAAAATAATTATGTGCTCTATTTGTGGGGGCTACGTACACATGAGGTGATGAGAGTCCGTGCGTAGCTACTATTATGCTTATGTTCGGGTAGTCTAGGACCCATATAATGTTGTACTTGCGATGTTTGTGCCCTGCTTATTAATTTAATTGTTTAAAACATTTAGAAACTTGATAAAAGAATTTTAAGAAGGTTAAACTTCATTTACTTTACATTAAATGAGAATTTGTAAATTCTTGGAATATTTTATTCTTAATAAATCTTGAATTGGCTGCTTAATGTGTTTTTCTCTTTTGTGGAGCGGGCCGAATGCCTCGGTAGCAGATAGATGTATCTATGGTTCGTGCCGCTCGACCCTCGGTAGTGCACAATTTAAATATTTACTTTAAATATGATTTCCAAAATACTAAAAATGAGAACCAAATTAAATATTTATTTGGGCTTGCCTGACAGCGGTGTCCGGCGCTATCATGACCTTTAATGGATTTAGGGTCGTGACAACGTGGTATTAGAGCACTAAGTTCACTTAGGTCTCACGAGTCATGAGCGAGTCTAGTAGAGTCTTAGGATCGGTACGGAGACGTTTGTATTTATCTTTGAGACGCTACCAGGCTGATAGGAGCACTTCCCTTCTTGATTCCTCATCGTGCGATTTGATTCCTTTGAGGCTTATGCCTTCATTTCCTTCCTATTCAATCTTATGCGACGTGAAGCGCTTGTTATAAATTTAGAATCGAGGAATTTTAATGGCATTACTGATGTAGAGTAGGATGTTTCTCCCTGCGTATTCGACTGGGATAATGTCGTCGCCTTGTGGAAGGATGTTCTGTCATCTCAGCTCAGTAGCTGTATTTCTGATGGTTTTAGGGCTATGCACCAATTTCTATGATATTCATGAGTTGTTATCGCACAATATTAAAGTAATAGTAGGATACTTGTCTATGTGTAGGGGCGGTGAATGAATTAAAAGGAGGTTTTTCTCAATGCGTGATTCACAGGTTCAATATTTTATTTCCAGCAGAGGGAAAGACAATAGGACTAAGAATGTTCAGGTTGGATTGATGGAGTAATGAGACTTGGTATTTTTAAGTGTGGTGGAATCTTCATCCGAGATGTGGTGTCGTCGTCCTCAATTGAATGTGTTAAGTTAGCCGGTATTATGGCCTTCTTCAAATCGCCTTTGGGCCAAGTGTAAGGAAACAGAAGTCAAGTAGTTGCTTAAAAGAGAGGGTTTAACCAAATTGGGAGAGTGGTTGAGTAGCTAACGGGTTATGTGGTAGGATAGCTACATGCCTTGGGGAAAGTTAGAGTGATTTGGGATTCCTGGTGGACAGTGACTAGGTCTACGAGCTTAATTTGGAATATTTACTGCTATATTGAGGAAGATTGGGTGTGACAGGAAGGAGTTGCTTAATATGAAGCAGGATACACCATGACTTTAGATTTGAAATGTATTGTCGCACCTTTAGTTGATGTCCATGAAGAGTGAACAGATTTGTACAACTGGTGAATGAGCACGGACTTAGGATGGTTTATTGGCTTCGTAGTAATTATACTCGGTGCAGCATTGTTGGAGGATGTCGGCATGGAATTTTCACATGTGGGATATCTCTTATGAGCAGGTTAGCAGTTGTGTGGTATTGATGAAACTTCTACAAAGAATTTTACTGACTATCCAGTAAGAGGTCGAATATGTGAATGCGGCTAGTGATACAAAATGTTCATGAAAATTTTAACATAAGCATTTCGAGGAAATTTGGCGGGTTGATTGTGCAATATCATGTTAATAGGGGATAAGCAATCTTGGTGGGTTCTAGAGTTATGCAATAGTAGCTTCGGGCTAAGTGGGAGAGCTCTACCGTCTATGATTGGATTGCGTAGTTGTCAACTTGTGCGGTTTCTGGTTATCGGTGTATTGATGGGTTATTATGACTAAGGAAAGAAAATATCAGTGGTAATTTGAGCAAAGGATTTGAGGAATGTGTGCTATCTTTGGCCTTATCGGTTCATGTTCAGGTTTTGGGAAGACTCAGAGTTTATGCTTCGTGTAGATGTGATGTACAAGGAAAGTGAGTCAGCCGAGTACTTATTTGAGAAGGTGTCCATGTGCTAGCAGGGCCTTAGAGTTTGATCATAATTGGGAACAAGTCAGAGTGGGTGACTCTCAACAATGGTTCTAGTGGGTTCAAAAATTCAAAGTGCGGTACCTAAGGATTTCGAGCTAGTAGTATGGTTAAGTATTGAGCTTTTGCAGTGGTTTATAAAAAGTGGCTTGGAGTGTTCTCCGTTATCTTCGATCTGCAGTGTGGTATTGGAGGAATGGGAGAAAATAACTTCGAATTCATGAAAGTATTTTCAGAATGGGTGTACCCGTTGAAGATGCGAATATGCGCCCAAGGAAAGTATGTGATGGTTCGTGGATTTTGAGACAGCATGGTCTCGTGAAATAAGGTCACTCGGGATGAGTGCGGATTTGGGGTCGTTATGTTTTAAATGGAGCTGTTATTATTCCTAAGGTAAGTCCAGGGTAAATTAGAAGAAGTCGGATCAGTTAACAATGGTTGAATCGGCATAGTGTGGCAATGATCGGGTCCTTCAACGTATTAAGTTTTATTGGTGGTTGTGGTGGTACGTGTGAGGCTTGACGACAACCGTAATTTGATTTATTTGGAGGTATTCGAGTATTATGGCATGCTATGTGTAGATGAAATTCGGAAGAATTATGGTGGTTTAGACCACTACTCGAGGTTTGTATTTTTCTACGGTTTGAGAATGTAGTTGCGTATTGCATTGTTTCTTCTGGAATGAGCTAAGTAAAAGGTTTCTATATGATGAAGTGTTTATTCTATTAGTGGATCAAGGGTTATTATGGAATTTTGGTACTCTCACGTATTGGCATGTTAGGTGCAGTGAGCGGCATGGAAAATTGGAAGTGGAGGACCAATGGTTGTGGTTCGGTGTTGACAAGAATGTCACGAGCTTGGATGAACAGGGAAGAATTCAGATATTTAGAGTAAGCTGGTATTGTCTTTAGCGTCACCTGAGATCGGTATCCTATGTAAGAGGCTTTGTGTAAGCACACCCATTGAGTACACCAATGGTTGTTCGATCACTTGAAGTGAATAAGGATTTGTTCTGACCTTCAGAAGAGGATGAGGAACTCCTTGATCCCGAAGTACCCTATTTCAGTGCAATTGGTGCACTAATGTATCTTGCTAATGCTACAAGGCCTGACATATCATTTTCTGTTAATTTACTAGCAAGATATAATTCTTCTCCTACACAAAGACATTGGAACGAGATTAAACATATATTGCGATATTTAAAGGGAACTCTTGATATGTGTTTGTTTTATGCTTACAAAGATAGTACAAATCTTGTTGGTTATGCAGATGCAGGTTATTTATTTGATCCCCATAAAGCTAGATCTCAAACCGGGCCCGTGTTTACATGTGGAGGTACTGTCATATCATGGCGCTCTACAAAGCAATCTATTGTTGCTACTTCTTCAAATCATGTTGAGATGATAGATATTCATGAAGCAAGTAGGGAATGTGTATGGTTGAGATCACTAATTCATTTTATTCGAGAAAAATGTGGTTTGAAATGTGAGAAAAGACCCGCAATGTTATACGAAGACAATGTTGCATGCATAGCCCAATTGAAGGGAGGATTTATAAAAGGATATAGAACGAAGCACATTTCACCAAAATTATTCTACACACACGATCTTCAGAAAAATGGTGACATTGATGTGCAACAAATCCGTTCAAGTGA
>AWOL01S0014294.1:0-14642 GCA_000715115.1 Nicotiana otophora
TTTGTCCAATTAATCTCAGAAATGGTGCCGCGAAAATGTAAAGTAACATTAGAATTACTGCTGTTGTATTGAGAATAACCCATGATCTTTGCATGTATACTCCTAGCATATCAATTTGTCCTGCTCCAAATGCTTGTCCACATAGTGTTTCTAACGCACTTCCCATTCCCAACTGTCCAAACAAAAGAAAAAAAAATGACCATCAATTCAAAATTCAAACAAATTAAGATCAAAATATTTATAATTAAATCAAGAACATGGTTGTATATTCCTTTCCGGTTGGGGGTTCTGAAGGAAAATATTGCTGCCATTAAATTCTAAATAAATGTTGTTTCGCTCTAGTACGTGCAATGTTTAGCTCTATAATTGTGAAGAAAATAAATTATGAATCCAACTCAATCGTAAAAGTTAATTCATAGAGTAACGATTAGCCCGAAATCATATTTTCTCGTCCCCTCAACCAATGTCGAACACTTTAACACTTGCATGCTTAGGATTGAACATTTGGTGCGGGGAGTATATATAACACAACTCAATATTGAGTGAACTAAGAATGCGAATAGGTCTTTGATATCATGTCAAGAAAAAGGTCATCATGCCCAACTGAATTATGAAAATTAGCTCAATAATGTGATAAGAATTACATCTAATAGCTAACAACTCATTCCCTCAATTGACATGGACACTTGTCAAGTAAGACACTGAGAGATCTTTAGAGATAAGCTTTATAGTCAAGTTTTCCCCTCTCAGGTAATAACTCAGAGATGTAAAAACAAATTGCAGTACACGAGGTCTCATAGTCATTGTTGCCCTGTTTGTAAACCATGTGAAGAAAAAAAAAGAGAGCAGAGAACAAGTCCCTAGAATAAACTTTGTTTTACCATGACACCAAAAGAGAAACCGGCGATGACCGAGTTTTCAACAGAAACGGCAGCAAGCTCAAGAGTCCCGACATGTCCAGCAAAAGTTTGAGTGACAGCACCAAGAGAGTATTGACAAAGGGAAGTGAATATTGCTGGACCCGCAAGGTACCATAATTTCTTAGATTCAACAGAAAACTCTCTGAAGAAATCTCGGAATCCAGTAATCGGGGGAATATCATCGGAATCAGCAACAAAGGAAGAAGCAAAAGAAGTATGTGATAATCTGATAAGATAATTATCACTAGCTTGGCCGGTGATTTGAGGGTCTTTAGGCGAAAGAAGGGGTTGCTTAGAGGAGCCCTCCATTGGAGGACAAAAGAGAATTCGGTGCGTCGGACTCGTGGAGGTTGATGTATGGGGATACTTATAAGGTTCAAAAGATGAGTAATTGCATGAAAATTTATATATGATGCTCCACCTGTTAGGTATCAAATTTCTCCATAATAAATTATTGTACAATATATCTTGGGTTTATTTGTTTCCACTCTTTCTCTTGCCTTTTATTTTTCCTTTTCCTTTTTAAAAATATTAACAAAACGGTTTTAATTCATATACACAATATATAAAATGTTAGACTATCAACATATTTTATTGTTATGTTAGTAGGTACATCTTATTTTCCGGATTATTATTGAACGATTTAGTAATTAAATAGTGTAAAACTTATTTCATTGTATATTACGTTATATATAAACGTTAAATTCACATCCTGGAATTATTATTCGGAAAGATATACCTAATTGAACTACGAAAATAAAATTGCAACACCATCTCTTTATTAGTTTGGTCTAAATTATTTGTGTCCTTAGTCCTCATTTTTTATACTCCCTACTAAAAGCAACCTTGCGCTAAGAAGGATTTCAAATTTAATGAATAATAATCACTCCTAATTGTTAAAGAATTTTAAACACTTTCGATTCTCATTTTTCTGCGTTGTAATACTTTTGTGTTCTAGTTTTAAGGTATTAAAAGGCAAATAAATGTGTTTAATATGAAGCGACCCTATAACGACTTGACCGGTCATTTTGAGCATTTGCATTCTGTTCATCCGTTTGAAGTCTTGAGTAGCTTCATATGATGTATTATGATTTGTGTGAATCGTCGGTTTTGGTTTCAGGTTATTCAGAATTGATTTGGAAGAATGATTCTCAACTAGGAAGCTTTAAGTTGGAAGAGTTGGCCAAGTTGGATTTTTTAGTACTTGACCTCGGATCGCAGTTTTGATGGTTTCGTTAGGTCCGGATGGTGATTTTGGACTTGGGTGTATGCCTGATTTTGCATTTGGATATTTCTAGAAGGTTGCAGCACTATTTGACGAAAGTTGAAAATTTAAAGGTTTGGAATGTTCATAAGTTTGACCGGGAGTTGACTTTTATGATACCAGATTTGAATTGTGATTTCGGGAATTAAAATAGCTTCGTTATATCATTTGCGACTTGTATGCAAAATTTGAGTTCATTCCGAGTTGATTTGATATGGTTCGGCACGAGTTTTGGAAGTTGAAAGATTTAAAGTTCATTAAGTTCGATTTGAGGTGCGATTCGTGGTTTTGATATTGTTATGCGTGATTTTAGGCCTCGAGTAAATTTGTTTTATGTTATAGGACTTGTTGGTATGTTCGGAAGGGGTCCCGAGGTCGGATAAGTTTGGATTGTGTTGCGCTTGTTTTTTATGCTTTGACGTTGTTTTTCAAGCACAAGTGGTACTACATTAAGCAAATGAGCTCCAATTTTTGTTTTGATTGAAGCATTATATCCGTATCGTAATTTTAGAACCATAGCAACTGGAATCGTCAAGTTTTGACATCGTATGAGGAATTTATGGTCATTTTACTAAGAATCGGGTTACTAGATTTTTTTTCTGATTATTAATTATGTAATATCCACTGAATTCATATTTAAAAATCTGCACTATTTCCAAATATTGAAACCAACATATCTCCTTCATTATAAGGTCAAATAGAGTAATTCAAAAGCCTAACTTGACTAAAATTTCACAAGA
Source organism: Nicotiana otophora (assembly GCA_000715115.1). NCBI lineage: Eukaryota > Viridiplantae > Streptophyta > Magnoliopsida > Solanales > Solanaceae > Nicotiana > Nicotiana otophora. The sequence goes on from AWOL01S0014294.1 coordinate 2,925, forward strand.
ATCCATTGGAGGCATCAAAAGCGAGTTTCGGGATCGTTTGACATGAGAAACGAGGCAGAACATCTCGTAAAAATATATAATATCAAGGGTTTGTTCATTTGGTTATATTTTGAGTTGGGGAGCTCGGATTTGGGCGATATTGGAGGCGCTTTTCACCACATGTATTGGGGTAAGCATTCTTAACTCGGTTTGATTATATTTCATGAATTTATTCTAATTTTTGGCATTTGGTGGATGAATTCAAAAGAGAAATTGAGGGTTTTTATCTAAAGTTTCATAGAGTAAATTTTTGAGTTTTGAACATCGATTCGGATTCTGATTTGAGTGAAACTAGTATGGTTGGACTCGTAACTGAATGGGTTATCGGATTTTGTAAGTTTCGTCGGGTTCCGAGGTGCGGGCCCAGATTTAACGTTTTAGTTGACTTCGGGATTTTGATTAAAAATTCGATCATTATCAATTGGAGTTATTTTCTTAGGCATTATTTGATGTATTTGAGTTGCTTTTGGCTAGTTTTGAGCCGTTCGGAGGTTGATGCGCGCGATATGGAATTTCTAGAGTATTGGTTGGCTTGCTTGGTATTGAATTCAGCTTGTTTGAGATAAGAATCCTATCTAAACTTAGTTGAGACACTAGTTACCTGAATTATTTGTGATAGCCACGCGCTATGGGTGCGCATACGTGAGGGTTTTGAGCCCATGTTCGAGCACTAGGGTATTTATCCATGCTCGGGGTAGTGCTTAGGTTATGATATGCCTAGAGTTGACTGTTAAACTTTAAGCTATAACGTTTTTCATATTTGTATCATTGTTGTGAACTATTTGAACCATGTTTGAGGTTACGACGGGGCTAATTCCCTGAATAAAACTTGGTAATTGCTAGTTTTGTGATAAATTACCGATTTGAGCTACGATAACACACATTGAACGCCTACACTTTAGCATGTAATTATACCAGTCCAGAAACATGAAATTTGATATTTTATCCATCATATACATGTGTTCTTGTATACTTGCTTCTGTGCGATATGATTTGGACTGTTGTGACTATGACCATGCCGTGCGGATTGATACTATAGCACGTGAGTTGTCCGTGCGAATCCAGACATTGATACTATAGCACGTGAGTTGTCCGTGCAACATGTGAGTTGTCCGTGCGGATCCAAATATTGATATTATAGCACGTGACATGTGAGTTGTCCGTGCGGATCTAGATATTGATACTACAACATGTGAGTTATCCGTGCAGCATGTGAGTTGTCCGTGCAGCACGTGAGTTATTCGTGCAGCACGTGAGTTGTCCGTGCAGATTCAGATATTGATACTATAGCACGTGAGTTGTCTGTGCAGCTCGTGAGTTGTCCGTGCGGTTGATATTGATGTGAGATCTGGTTATATTTCATGATTTCATACTTTTTTATATCATTAAATTAGTGAATTGAATGGATGAAAATGAGAAACTTTGTAAAAACCTTTCAAAATGTAAAATAAGAATTTGAGAACCGATCCGATGTCAGAAATCTTTCATCTTTACTTGCCAATCCCTTAACTGATTACCCGATTTACTTGTATATCTTCCTTATATGCTGGATTGTTGACTGAGCATAATACTTTAAGACCAAGAATTATGAGCATCAAAAATGATTTTACCTCAGATTGTCCCTGATTTGACCATACACTACTAGAAAATTTATTTATTGGAACGGTTTGTGGGCAACGGTTCTGTAACTATTGCAGTAAATCATATTTTGGAACGGTTTTAACCATCCCAATAGAGTCAAAAGGCTTCTGGAACACTTGTGAAGAATAACCGTTAGTGTAGTAACCGTCACCATAAGTAAAGATATGGAGACGGTTTTGATATGCGATACAATAGGGTTGTTTGTGGGAACGGTTTTGTGAAATAAAAAGCTATCGGGACGGTTTAATTTTTTCCAGCTTCTCAGTTTAAGGAACTCCCTAGGTATTGGAACTCTGAAAAACTCCAGTTATGTCTAGTTCTTTCTACTTGTTGTTCTTATTCTTTTTCTTCTTTCTTCTTAAATTTGTTGTTGTTCTTTGTAAGGCCCCATTAAAATTTTCTAAGGATTTAAGATTTAAATATGTGCCAGTGCTATTTGGGAATAACGTATTCGAGTATTAAAGAAAACCTATGTGATATAACCGCATCATTTTGAAACGAAAATATATGTTTAAGGTGTGTTGGAACATAATAAGGGGTTTTGTGAATAGGAAGAATTTGTGTGTAACAAGTTGGATACATTAAATGAAAATGATGTTATTATGTAAACATAGTTTCATACTTATATGAAGGTTTGGAAGTCATTTCGGGTCTATATCATAGCAAGGTATCAATTGAGGGTGAGTGGATAAGAAAGAAATGAAAAAGAAAAGAACTGGTAGCGTGCTAGGTTTCGTGCAACGCGCGGATTGTGGCACGCCAACCCTCTCAGCAAGTTTGAAAAAAACAGTGAAAGTATGGAAGATTGCACTGGCACGGGCACGCTACCCCTACCTGAAGCCTTTTAAGTACTCACCTTGGGGGTTCATTTCCCCCATTTCACTTGGACGGATTTGGGAGCTCTTCTCCACTCTCTCTAGACCACCAACTCCCTTCTTCTTCAAGGTAAGAAATACCCATTATCTTGGTGTAAAATTTAATCATTTCTACACTAGTATTGATGAAATTTACACATAAAATACATAGATCTTCAAGAAATTTCTTCAAGAACTCAAACGAGGGTTTTGCAAGATTTCTTCCAAAAGGTAATCCTATACCCTTAGACTTACATGTATGGATATATTATGGGAATATTAGTATGAATTAAGTATTGGAACTTATAGTGTAGTAATTGGAAGCCATAATTTTCCAATTTAAATACATAACAATTGTAGAGATTGAAAGGTGATTATTTGATGGAATTTTGTTGGTTGGGTGTAGAAGGATGGTCATGTATGTGATATTGGAAGTTATGAATTGTTTAAAAATGATGGTGGGATAAATTGTTGGTAAATGGTAGTAGTTGGATGAACTAATTCTATTGTTAAGAGGTGTAGAGATTCATGCCTACTAGGTGTTTGCTAAAATGCCTAAATGGCCTAAATTATAGAATTTGTTACTAATATAGGTTCCATTGGATGTTGTTATTGTAGATTGAAGTTGCTTAGTGTAGTGGATCAATATAATATCAGTAAGGGGCTAATTTGAGGTATGTTGGCTAAACTCTTCTTTAAGGATTGAAATTCCTATTATCCTTGTAAGTTCCAAGATGTTGATTACAAATCGAGTATTTCGATAAGTTTTGTGATGAAGATATATGTTCAATTTGTGTTTCAAATGCTCTTATCAGATCGCATTATAAATTGAGGATGTGTCCGAAACTATGGATTGTGTATCCACATGTTATAATTTCAAGTCGTGACTTATGTAAAAGTTATTATGCCAAGTTATGTAGAGATTGTGATTGTGATACACCTCCACACGCATATATTAGGGTGAGGTGGCATGACCACTTTGTGTGGGGATTATGGTATTGTGGGCTGCACCTCCACCCGCATACATTGGGGTAAGGAGGTACGACCGCTTTGTGTATAGTTTTGGTGTTGTTGTGGCACCGCCACCCGCATATATTGGGCCGAGGCGGCATGACCGCTTTGTGTGGGGATTATGGTATATAGATTGTGATTGTGATACAGCTCCACCCGCATATATTGGGGTGAGGCGGCATAGCCGCTTTGTGTTGGTATTGGTATCGTTGATGCATTTACATCCGCATACATTGGGGTGAGGCGGCATAGCCGCTTTGTGTTGGTATTGGTATCGTTGATGCATTTACATCCGCATACATTGGGGTGAGGCGGCATAGCCGCTTTGTGTTGTTATTGGTATCGTTGATGCATTACCACCCACATACATTGGGGTGAGGCGGCATAGCCGCTTTGTGTGGGTATTGGTATCATTGATGCATTTCCACCCGCATACATTGGGGTGATGCGGCATAGCCGCTTTGTGTTGTTATTGGTATCGTTGATGCATTACCACCCACATACATTGGGGTGAGGCGGCATAGCCGCTTTGTGTGGGTATTGGTATCATTGATGCATTTCCACCCGCATACATTGGGGTGATGCGGCATAGCCGCTTTGTGTTGGTATTGGTATTGTTGATGCATTTCCACCCCCATACATTGGGGTGAGGCGGCATAGCCTCTTTGTGTTGGTATTGGTGTCGTTGATGCATTTCCATCTGTCTACATTGGGATGAGGCGGCATAGCCACTTTGTATTGGTATTGGTATCGTTGATGCATTTTCACTCGCATACATTGGGGTGAGGCAGCGGGACCGCTTTGGCTGAAGATGGTTAGAGAGGATCTCATTTTAAATCCTATAAATGTTATTGATAGCTCTTAAGAAGCTTGCTCTGGTTTAAATGGTTATCTATATTATGCTATTGTCGCCCTGATTCATCATATTCATATTGTATATCCTATTTCTTAAATTGATGTTTGGTTTTCATACTAGTACTATTCAACGGTACTAACATCCCTTTTCCTGGGGTGCTGCATCTTTAAATGGATGCAGGTGTTCCATAGTAGGAGGTATTGATCAGTGATAGCAGTACACCTTCTTCCCAGCTGACTTGATGAGCACTAATTCATCCTGAGGTCATGTATATTTTGTTCTTTGTGTATTCTATTTGAGCTACAGTCGGGGGCCTTATTGCCGGCATTATCATTGTACTATTCTTTATCGATAAAGGCTCCGTAGACATAGTGTGGGTTGTGTATTGGTGCTGGGAAAGACAAACTATGTTATGTTGTGGTTGTATTACTTGTCCCATTTGAGACTTTAAAAATGATGAAACCTATTGGTAATAGATTGGTATTGGAGACATGATCACATTTGTGTATAATTAATGAAAATATGTATTATCTTCATTCGTGGATGAGTTTGGGTAGAATGAAATTTAAGAGGCTTGCTCGGTCGGGTTCACTTGGTTGAGCGTCAGTCGCGCTCCTCGGTTTTGGGGCGTGACAAACTTGGTATCAGAGCCTAAGGTTTTAAAGTGTGCTAAGATATCTCGGAGCCGTGTATAGTAGAGTTCTTATTATCGGTGTGCTGTCGACCACATCTATAATTAGGATGCTACATAGACATTTAGGAATAATACGCTTCTTTGATATTCTGAATCGTGCGATGAAACTGGTTGTGAAACTGTTCTTCCTCTAACTCGTGCGTTGAGGTTCAAGGTAAGTTTAAATGCTCTTTTGGTTTATTCCAAGTAATGTTGTCATGTGACATGACGAATGGGTAAAGGCCTAATATTAAACAGATGGCACATGTATCATGTTGAATGAATAGTATGACCATTTGAGACAAGTATATCGTACCATGAGCATACTTTATGTGAGAAGAGTGGTAGAAGTGATTACCCACCTACAAAGAGGCATTGACCTGATAAATGAGATCTAACCTTAACTAGCACATGTGGATAGTGTGAGAACCATATATATGATTCTAAGATGTAAACATGTTACATAGGCACGTGATATATGAAAGGCATGGCCTGGAGAGTAATGATAAATGTGTAGGTCTCTCACGGGAGACAAGAAGTTATGAAAGGAGAGTTGATTGAACCCACAATGAGAAGACCTTAGCACTCTGAATGTTATAAAAATCCCAGGAATATGCGAAGTGGTGTTACACTCCAAAAAGAATATTGACACGAGGGATTTGGATCCCAAACCCATGTGGCTGAATAAGAGTAGAGGACTTATGAGGTTAATACCATGGGGACTTAAATCTCCCTAATAGTCAATCATATACATGAGGACTAGAGATGTGAAACATGTCTCCCTCAAATTGCTAAATTCAAGACTTGTGTCAAAATGTGAATCATTCACCCTAAGTGGGGAGGAAAGAGCCATGGTGAGGCTACTTAAATTCGATAAAACGAGAGTAGGGCCATATAGCTATGATGTTTGGATATTTTGTTGAAGACATGTGTAGTATAGAAAAGTGGTAAGGGGTAACGTGATTCTATGAGAGGGTATGCAAATGATAAACCACTAGTACGAAAAAAAGTGGAAGGTTAAGGAATGTAAATTCTTCATACATGGCAATGTGAATGACAGGGTCAACGATCCTAGAAACTAAGAGTATGTTTGTAAAGGGATTTCATACTTGTTATAGGGTCAGGAACAACTGAACCCAAGGAAGTAATATAGGTCAAATGTGAAAGGTAACGAGTTTTTAGAATGAGTTAATCACAGATTTACGATTTAGCTAAAGTTCCAAGTCTTTAAGAAAGACAGAACGAGTGGGAGAGATAAATGTGATGTTATAATAACCCAGGAGGGCAACGGGACTTGATGTAGAGTCTATTAAGAATCTTACAAGCAAGGAAGTGTTAAGTGATACACGGATGAAAACACTTTTCCACGGATATCCCAACAAGTGTCGAGAGGCGAGCCGAATGAATTCCCAACTAAGGGAAAAGACCACGTAACATATGGAAGAACACATGGTTATTAACTAACTAGGAAGAATAAGGCAAGAAGAATTGGAAGAAAAATCTATAAATTTAGGTGGCCATGGTTATCGCAAAATAGTTCGTATCAGAATGGTGGACTCGCCTAGAGAACAAGTGTTAATAGAAGATATACAGGATCAATTGTAATGCAGCCGACTTGAGTGACACTGAATATCAACTAAAAGATATAGAGGGAGTTCATGTCTACATACTACATTGGACAGTGAGACTACTGGTGATGAAGTGGTGGTGTGATAAACTCAACAAACCAGGCACACTGATACTACGAGTTCATGGGAGGCAAACACGTGTGGCACAATAACGTTTTCAACTATGAATTAAGGGTAAAATGGGATGGGAGTAAATTATCTAGTCACAAAGGAAATATAGTACCAACATAGTTTCTCTACCAAAGGGGAAATGTTTGAAACAGATTAAGAGAGGATGTACACTTGTTACGAACCAAACATGTTTAACATGATAACTCTTACGCTGCAATACCAGGAAACACTATTGGTGAGTACAATAATGGGAATAAGGTGAGTTACTCATCGAGGATGGAATCAGGCAGACCAAGTCATACACTTATAAGGAAAACAAGAAGGCGTTGTTGAAGAATTTAGGAGGATCTCAAGTTTCAGAAAAGGCCATGTTTGGGCCAATGACTTTTGTTGAATTGAATATATATGAAAGGTGTTGATATGTGTTTTGGGAAGTGTTTAGCAGTAAAGAGGGATTGTGAGAATGTTCATGAGGGAAGTAGAGTGGTTTCTTAAAATCCTATAAGACTTATAAGGAGGAAAGAGGATGGCTAAGAAAGGCCAGAGCAAGATGTTGCTTCACATACTGAGGCAATGCCATACAGGTTGATGTTATCAGGGTGTGCACGCAAGCTAGTAGATGTTATTCATTTGAAACAGATGGTCCCATAAGAAAACTGGCCTAGTAATGTCTTTTGTTGAGAAATTTGGAAAAACAAGTTGCAAGTACTAATAAGATTGTAACCATATTAAGGAAAGTTTTTTAGAACTCAATTCCTAGGAGGTCCTATGAAAGAGAAATGTGATATAGATGTTCCACTAATAATGAAATATGGCAAGATGATCATTTATGCCTCTAGGCAACTCAAGAATCATGAGAAAAATAATCCAACACATGACTTAGGACTTGCGGCTGTGATATTGACAATTTTGCATCATTATTTGTGTGGGGTCCAGGTGGACATATTCACAGACCAAAAGATCCTTCCATATAATTGCGAATAGAATCAATTAAATCTAAGGTAGCGAATATGGCTTGAGTTTCGTAAGGATTACGATATCGATATTCTATATCATCCAGGGGAAGCCAATGTTGTGGCAGATGCTATTAACCGGAAATCTATGGGTAGTTTGGCTCACTTGGAGGCATGTCAAAGGTCGCTGGCCAAGGAAGTTCATCGATTGGCTAGTTTGGGAATTCGTCTTACGGACTCTAATGAAGGAGGGGATTTATAAACCTAAGACCATGCTTTTTCTCTTGGCATGGATGATGGTACACTAAGGTACCAAGGGCGACTATGTGTTCCAAATGTGGATGGTCTCCGTGAAAGAATTATGACTGAAGCTCACAATTCTAGGTATTCCGTTCACCCAGGTGCTACAAAAATATATCATGATCTTAAGGAAGTCTATTGGTGGAATGATATGAAGAGGAATGTGGCGGACATTGTGGCAAGATGTCTGAATTGTCAGCAAGTGAAGGCCGAACACTAAAGGCCCGGTGGGTTGGCACAGAACATAGAAATTCTAATGTGGAAGTGGGAAATGATTAATATGAACTTTGTGGTAGGATTACTGCACACTTCGCGCAAGTTTGACTCAATTTGGGTGATTGTGTATCGACTCACGAAATCAGTACACTTTTTGCCGGTTAAGTATACCGACACAGCAAAGCAGTATGCTCAGTTGTATATCAAAGGAATAGTCAGGTTGCATGGCACCCCAGTTTCCAACATTACTGATCGAGGAGCACAATTCACTGCTAATTTTTTTGAAGAGATTTTAGCAAGGTCTAGGTACTCAGGTGAATCTTAGTATAACCTTTCACCCGCAGACTGACGGGTAAGTAGAGCGGTCTATTCAGACGCTTGAAGATATGTTGCGTGCTTGTGTTCTATACTTCAAAGGTATCCGGGATGATCATTTACCACTCATAGAATTTGCATACTACAACAGCTATCATGCTAGCATTCAAATGGCACCGTTCGAGGCTTTATATGGTAGGAGATGCAGATCTCCCATAGGGTGGTTCGAAATTAGTGAAGCAGAGTTGATAGGGCCAGACCTCGTGCATCAGGCTATGGAAAAAGTTAAAATTATTAATGAGCGGTTGAAGACTGCTCAAATTCATCAGAAGTCCTATTCGGATGTTCATCGTAGAGATTTGGAGTTCAAAGAAGATGATTGGGTATTCTTTAAAGTTTCCCCCATGAAGGGTATAATGCAATTTGGTAAGAAAGATAAATTGAGTTTGAGGTATGTCGGAACGTACAAAATCATTCAGAGGATCGGTGAGGTGGAGTACAAGCTTGAGCTACCACCTGAGATGTCACTAGTGCATCCAGTGTTTCATGTATCTATGTTGAAGAAAGTAGTTGGAGACCTGACACTCATTATTCCGATTGAGACCATTGAGGTTAATGAAGAACTGTCGTATAGAGCAATTCCAGTTGTCATTCTTTATAGGCAAGTCCGAAAGTTGAGGAATAAAGAAATTGCATCCGTGAAAGTGATATGGCGAAACCGACAGGTTGAAGAGGCTACTTGGGAGGTCGAGGAAGAAATGAAGAAAAAATATCCATATTTGTTTGAATGACCATATATTTATAAAGTTGTGATCTAGGAATATTATAAGACTTACTTTCTATGAATTTTGTATCATTTGAACAATTGGCGTTAAGGATGTTCCTTTCTGGAAATATATTGCTTATGAGGTCACAGTTGGTGTTGTTTTATATTATGTTACATCGTTGGATTATGTATATATTGTTAGGATGTGTTTATGGAGCTCTCTGACAGGTGGATAGGCCTAGTTACAGGGGAAACTCTGGCGAAACTTTTGAAAATTTAGGGAGTTAGCCAAATTTTTTGAATTGCTGTTGTGTGAAGTAACAGTTGGGTCATATTGGATGCTAATGGCGGGTCATGACCCTCATTCGAGGACGAATGATCCTAAGCGGGGGAGAATGTAAGGCCTCGTTAAAATTTTCTAAGGATTTAAGATTTAAATATGCGCCAGCGCTATTTGGGAATAACGTATTCGAGTATTAAAGGAAACCTATGGGATATAACCACATCATTTTAAAACGAAAATATATGTTTAAGGTGCGTTGGAACATAATAAGGAGTTTTGTGAATAGGAAGAATTTTTGTGTAATAAGTTGGATACATTAAATGAAAAGGATGTTATTATGTAAACATGGTTTCATACTTATATGAAGGTTTGGAAGTCAATTCGGGCCTAGATCATAGCAAAGTATCAATTAGGGGTGAGTGGATACGAAAGAAATGGAAAAGAAAAGAACTGGGAGAGTGCTAGGTTTCGTGCAATGCGCGGATTGTGGAACTCCAACCCTCTCAACAAGTTTGAAAAAAATAGTGAAATATGGAAGATTGCGCTAGCGCGGGCACGCTACCCCCACCTGAAGGCTTTTAAGTACTCACCTTGGGGGTTCATTTTCCCCATTTCACTTGGCCGGTGTGAGGAGCTCTTCTCCACTCTCTCAAGACCACCAACTTCCCTCTTCTTCAAGGTAAGCAATCCTCATTATCTTGATGTAATATTCCATCATTTCTACACTAGTATTGATAAAATTTACACATAAAATACATAGATCTTCAAGAACTCAAATGAGGGTTTTGCAAGATTTCTTCCAAAAGGTAATACCCTTAGACTTACATGTATGGGTATATTATTTGAATATGTGTATGACTTAAGTATTGAAACTTATAGTATGGTGATTGGAAGCCATAAGTTCCCAATTTAAATACATAACCATTGTAGAGATTGAAATGTGATTATTTGATGGAATTTTGTTGGTTGGGTGTGGATGGATGGTCATGTATGTGATGTTGGAAGTTATGAATTGTTTAATAATGATGGTGGGATAAATTGTTGGTAAATGGTAGTAGTTGGATGAACTAATTCTATGGTTAAGAGGTGTAGAGATTCATGCCTACTAGGTGTTTGATAAAATACCTAAATGGCCTAAATTATGGAATTTGTTACTAATATGTGTTCCATTGGATGTTGTTATTGTAGATTAAAGTTGCTTAGTGTAGTGGATCAATATAATATCAGTAAGGGAATAATTTGAGGTATGTTGGCTAAACTCTTCTTTAAGAATTGTAATTCCCATTATCCTTGTAAGTTCCAAGATATTGATTACAGATCGAGTATTCCGATAAGTTTTGTGATGAAGATATATGTTCAATTCGTGTTTCAAATGCTCTTANACATCCACCCACATATATTGGGGCGAGGCAGCGAGGCTGCTTTGTGTGAAGATGGTTACAAAGGATCTCTTTTGAAATCCTATAAATGTTATTGATAGCTCTTAAGAAGCTTGCTCTGGTTTAAATGGTTATCTATATTATGCTATTGTCTCCGTGATTCATATTCATATTGTATATCTGATTTCTTAAATTGAATTTTGGTTTTCATACTAATACTATTCGACGGTACTTATATCCCTTTTGCCGGGGGCGCTGCATCTTTAAATGGATGCAGGTAGTTCCATAGCAGGAGGTATTGATCAGTGATATCAGTACACCTTCTTCCCAGCTGCCTTGGTGAGCCCCACTTCATCCCGGGGTCATGTATATTTTGTTCTTTGTGTATTCTTCTTGAGGTATAGTTAGGGGCCTTGTTGCCGGCATTATCATTGTACTCTTCTTTATCTATAGAGGCTCTGTAGACATAGTGTGGGTTGTGTATTGGTGCTGGAAAAGACAAACTATGTTAAGTTGTGGTTGTATTACTTGTCCCATTTGAGACTTTAAAAATGATGAAACCTATTGGTAATAGATTGGTATTGGAGACATGATCACGTTTTTATATAATTATCCTCATTCGTGGATGAGTTTGGGTAGAATGAAATTTAACAGGCTTGCTCGGCTTCACTCGGTTGAGCGCCGATCGCGCTC
>AWOL01S0014294.1:14956-29758 GCA_000715115.1 Nicotiana otophora
CTGCACCTCCACCCGCATATATTGGGGTGAGGCGGTACGACCGCTTTGTGTATAGTTTTGGTATTGTTGTGGCACCACCACCCACATATATTGGGGCGAGGCGGCATGACCATTTTGTGTGGGGATTATGGTATAGAGATTGCGATTGTGATGCACCTCCACCCGCATATATTGGGGTGATGCAGCATAGCCGCTTTGTGTTGGTATTGGTATCGTTGATGCATTTCCACCCGCATACATTGGAGTGAGGCGGCATATCCTCTTTGTGTTGGTATTGGTATCGTTAATGCATTTCCACCCGCATACATTGGGGTGAGGCGGCATAGCCGCTTTGTGCTGGTATTGGAATCGTTGATGCATTTTTACCCGCATGCATTGGGGTGAGGCGGCATAGCTGCTTTGAGTAGGTTCTTGGTACTGTGGTTATACATCCACCCACATATATTGGGGCGAGGCAGCGAGGCTGCTTTGTGTGAAGATGGTTACAAAGGATCTCTTTTGAAATCCTATAAATGTTATTGATAGCTCTTAAGAAGCTTGCTCTGGTTTAAATGGTTATCTATATTATGCTATTGTCTCCGTGATTCATATTCATATTGTATATCTGATTTCTTAAATTGAATTTTGGTTTTCATACTAATACTATTCGACGGTACTTATATCCCTTTTGCCGGGGGCGCTGCATCTTTAAATGGATGCAGGTAGTTCCATAGCAGGAGGTATTGATCAGTGATATCAGTACACCTTCTTCCCAGCTGCCTTGGTGAGCCCCACTTCATCCCGGGGTCATGTATATTTTGTTCTTTGTGTATTCTTCTTGAGGTATAGTTAGGGGCCTTGTTGCCGGCATTATCATTGTACTCTTCTTTATCTATAGAGGCTCTGTAGACATAGTGTGGGTTGTGTATTGGTGCTGGAAAAGACAAACTATGTTAAGTTGTGGTTGTATTACTTGTCCCATTTGAGACTTTAAAAATGATGAAACCTATTGGTAATAGATTGGTATTGGAGACATGATCACGTTTTTATATAATTATCCTCATTCGTGGATGAGTTTGGGTAGAATGAAATTTAACAGGCTTGCTCGGCTTCACTCGGTTGAGCGCCGATCGCGCTCCTCAATTTTGGGGCATGACATTCTTACTCCTCTTCCTCTTCCTCCTCCTCCTCCTCCCGGAGATATTTCCTCCAATTCTGTCTTCTTCTTAAAAATGTGATCCAGACCAAATACGAGCCTATGTAACAATGCTTAACCAAATCTTAACTATTGGTTTCTGGTGGTCATACCAATATTAAATATTGGTTTATGATGATACTAACTTATTAGTAGAAAGAGTTACTAATTAGGCATATTAACATTTGTAGTATTGATCAAAATGCCAACACGTGAGGTCTCTTTATTGGTTGAAATTTCTACTCTCCAGTAGGCAGTTGTCTAGGAAGTACTTCACCTGGGAGGCTTGTTACTTCAGCTAGTCTTCATTCTCCTAGAATGAATCTCTTAGTTGTTCAGAAGGTTAGAAGAAAATGATGTACAATGCTTAAACTTACAAGAAACCAATTCTACCCGATGACCCTAAAGGACTTGGTACATTTACCTAAGTTTTACCTAAAACTAGAGGCCAATATTTTGAAATTATGGAGGAGAAACTGTCTATGGAGAAAGCTGCTTCAACAGCTTAGGAAAGTTGCTCCTAAAAACGGACAACATCAGCTTAGTGAAAGTCTGTGGTGTGGGGTTATTGCAACAAAGAATTGTTACTAGGAGTAAGCAATGTAGCCTTTCTTTGTATACGACATGAATACACAAACAAATATGCATCATAGCGGAACACCGAGCACAGCAAGGGCATTAACAGACAATATGAACAAACCAAGACGTCATTTGTAATTTAAGGAATAACATAAAACAGAAACGCAATTGTCGTCATTTAATGTGGTTGACCCAGCTATAAGAGAAGAGGTGTATAAGAGTGAACTAAATGGATAGATTCGAACCTTATTTTCAGCTATAATGGGAATATTAGTATCCTCCTTCGTTCGATTCTGTTTTGGAGCACTCTCAGTAATATTGGACTTGTCATAAGCGAGGCTCCCAGCTAAGTATTTACCTGATTAATGCATAAAATCATTTGAAAATGAAATAAAAAATGCAAATATAGGCATTGTCTCTGGTCTTCCATGTTGCTGCTTGTCTGACTACAAAATCTGACTTTCACTACATACAGTACTCTAGCTGTTTTTTCCTTATTTCACTGTTCTTCCATTTCTCTTCTATTTTGTTTACTGTATACTTCTCAAGTTCTACTTGTAAGTTGTTGTTTGGTGCTTCTTTCTTCCTGCAGAAAATGTCCAAAACTAATATTGAGAACTGGAAAAAGTTGAAGAATCCTCACACCGCTAGAAAAAGAAGTTTTGCTTTAGTTCGCTCTAAATTGGTGTGTAACTAGAAAATTATGGAAAAATATTTCTCAGTTTTGGCTCATGTTTAGTTTATGGCAGATAATCAGGAATACTAACGCACTTTCATGAGACTAGGAAAATGAGAAGGAAACTTCGTATCCTTTAACACCAAAGGAAGTCTTTGTAGCTACAAGAAAAAGGAAAGCTGGACGATCATACATGTGCTCGGATAAAGACAAACTAGTAAAATTATGCGAATTATACTTAACTATTGTTATATTGAGATCAATCGTATATTTCTATTAGTTTACTTGTTATTTACTTGAATTCTATATTTTTGAATTTGCCTTGTAGGCTGAAATGGAGTATATAGAAGCACAACAAACTGAAAATGGCAATGAGTCCGTAGAGGCATTTACAGCTGTCATGGGACCTGAACATCCAGGGCGTTTGAGGTTGTACGGACGGGGGTTACAAAAACTTCTTTGAGAGGGAAAATAGGATGTTTCAAACACTCTTCAAATTCTACAAATTGTTTGCAAAAATTGGAGGAGAAAATACAGATAATGAAGAAACAATTGAGGAACAAAAGACAACTATTTGTCAAGAAGTTGTTGCGCATGTTCTTACATGACTTCAACGTTCAGGAATTAATATTGATGCTAACATTATTCTAGCGGCATTGGGTGATAATTCACCAGGAGAAGTTTCATCTTCACAACAAATAACTTTACAACCAATTAGTCGTCCATCTACTGGTAGCATCAAAGAAGGCCAGCTCATTACAGGTATTAACTCATTGACAATTTAATAGTTTTTGTGAGTTTCTGATGTCTTAGGTTGTTGAAATAATCTGTTCATGTAGTAATTTCTGGAGAGTTGAATTATTTGTCTATTGCTGATTCTGGACTTTTGGGCAGATTGTTTTATGTGTCAGTTAGCATAGTGAAGTGACCTTTAGTTGCTGCATATGTACACATTATGTCAGTTAGCATGTGCGTTTGTGTTCCTTTATTTTCAATTGTCAAATGTTAGATTCTACAGTGTAAATTGACAGGAGCTAGAATGTTCGTTCGTTATTTTGGTCTTCTGTTGGAATTGAGTTGCTTTGAAATGGAGTTGGAGGCTTTGAATACTAATGTCATTTGAAAATGTAGAAACGGTCAGTTGTCTTATGGAAATATTGGAAGTTAGAAAATATTTAGCTTCTTGTTTGACATTCAGGCTTTGAATACTAATGTCATTAGAAGTTAGAAAAGCTTATTTAGAATAAAGCTGCAATTAGCAAACACTAGTGCACTACTGAAACCGTTGTAAAAAAAAGGGAAAATACGGTCCAATAGATCCACATCTATTATATAAATATAAAATAAAAGTCAATGTAGGAAGTAAATCCACCCCAAGTATCTTATATGATCAGAAAGGTATTGAAGGCCCAAGAATACTTTGAGGAAGTTATTTTCACTCAAGATGATGTACTGAATATGGACAGATTTTCTATCAAGAAGATGTACCAAGATGATGTATTCATCTGTTGTTAGCCTCTTTACTCTCCAAATGGGTTGCTTGTATTTTAGCTTGTTGTTGCACTTACATAAGGAACTGTGATAGTAAAATAGATTTCAACTTTGTTAGGTAAAGCATCAATAACGAATCAATTACTTTGTGATTCAAACATCTTAAAATTTTCTTTGTTTAATCATTTATTGATCGTAATTTGTAGGTGCAGCGATTATAGATGAAAGCAGTCATGAAGACCATACATGAGTGTTGTTGATCGTTGCTATACTTTCTCATTATGTTCCAGGATATTTTAGTTTAGAACTTTTTGTATGCAAATGCATCTATTCCAACTTAGAATTATTGATCAAACAATATATTCATATTTTATTTTTGTATATGGATAATGCTAGTTTGATATTTCAATGTTATTTTGTAGTTTATATAAGTTATGGTGTATAAAATTTTGTTGCATGGGAAATATTCCTCATTCTAGAGCTATATATATATATATATATACTAGGAAGAGCCGTTGCAATAGACAATATAACCGTTGCAATAGACAATATAACCGTTGCAATAGACAATATAACCGTTGCAATAGACAATATAACCGTTGCAATAAACCTAACAAATAATAATAGCAGCCCCTAATAACTGTTGCAATAGACTATAGATAATTATCGCAATAGATCACGAAAATCGTTACAATATATTATAAAACCCGTTGCGATAGCCTTAAAATATCGTTGGCACTAATATATCAGAATGGTTTATAACCGTCCCAACAGAATAAAAAATAGTTCCACAGATTGATGTAACGGTTTTATAACCATTACAATATTTATATATGGGGACGGTTTTGTAACCGTTCCACATAACCGTTCTAATAGACCTATGGTAACACCAAATCCGGGAATGAGTGCTAAACCGTCCTAGTAACTCTATAGGGTCGGTTAGCGTATTTACTGCAACGGTTTTAGAAGGGTTGCTATAGGCCTTATTTCTAGTAGTGATATACTTGTTCTATACTTGTTGGAAATATTGAACTACACAGGTGCTAGTGAGTATCATCTATAGTTCTTTCTTCTTTTATCTCGCCGAGGTTAGTTAGGATTCTTATTGAGTACATAGGGTCGATTGTACTCATACTATACTTCTGCACCTTGCATGCAGATACTTATGTTGATGATGCTGTGTATGGCGAGGGCTGACATTGAAGATGTACCTGCATTCTAGTTATGGCTATCACTTGTTCTTGGTAGCATTAGATTCAGATTCTGTTCATTTACATTTCAAACAGACAATGTAATTATTTCAATTCAGTTTTTGTGAAAAAGCTAAGCCTTAGTGGCTCATGACTTATACTACTACCAGTCCTTGGGAACTCTTTGTATATAAGTTAAGTTTCATTATCATTATTTCTCTCAGTAAATCTCATTCGAATTGGATTATTGTTAAATTGGCTTACCTAGCGGGTGGGGTTAGGTGCCATCTCGACTAGTTAGATTTTGGGTCGTGACAAGTTGATATCAGAGCTCTACGTTCATAGGTTCTACGAGTCATGAGCAAAGATCTAGTAGAGTCTGGCGGATCGGTATGATGACGTCCACACCTATCTTTGAGAGGCTATAGGGCATTTAGAATATACTTCCAATCATTCTTTCCTTGTCGTGCGTCATTGATTCATCTTGAAGCATAACTCTTTGAATTACTTCCATGCATTCGTATGCACACGTGAGCACTTGATATCAGTTGTGCATCTACGACTTATAAATTCCATGGATGAGGTACGAGATGTGATTTATGTGTGCTGATGATGGACCAGTCTGGAGTACTTAGGGCCGGTTTTTGACTATGGCTTGAGCAGGGGGATTTCAGTTGTGTGAGCACGTGCTTTTGGACTTATATGTCCGGTACTGTCTCTATGAGTAGAATTTATGGCTTGATGAGTGGTTGGATGGCTATATGCTGAGTATGATGTGATTGCGGGATGTGTTCAGATGGATTGAATATGAAGAGAAGAGTTTACTTGAGATGTAAAAAAGACTATTGGGTACTTGATTTCTGTTTTGATGTGACATATAGCCTCGAGTTATGAATGTATTGAAGTATCTTGCATGTTGCTTAATTGTGAAACGAAGTAGATTCTCATATCTTATTGACGAGTTCCGACTCAGGAAGATTAAGTGATTGCGTTGTAGTTGTGGTTGTGAAGGGGTACAGAGAGAGATGTTAATTTGAGGCTGAGCAGGCGGGTTATAACCTGCGAGGTAATCTATGGATGAGTAATCCTTGTGATGTTATGTGGAGGCTTTCTTTTCTGCCAGTGTGTTATATTTGTGTGATTTGAGTTTGGATCAGTTGTAAAAATTGACCTAGCCGTCACGAGAATGAATGTGAGCTTAGCAGATGATTTGAGGTATTATATGGTTTGTGTTACATGAGTTTATGAAGGATATAGTTGAATATCACTGCGGTATTATGGCTGCAATAAAGTATGGGCATTGTGAGTTATCGAGTGTTTTGATCTATGGCTTTGAGCCAAGTAGGAGAGTCTGCTATCGACGATTTGGTTGCATGATTACGTATTGTGTTGGTTTCGGTCTGAGGCATACTTGTGAATCGGTTATGACTTGTAGAGGGTGAGATCAAGGATGACTCGAGTGAGGGAATTTCTAGATGTAGGGTGTATTACACTCTATGGGTATATATAAACATGGAATGATTGAGTGGTTATTCATGAGGGATGTAGTGCGCATGAAGTACGAATTTACTCGGTTGTTTAGAGGTGTGGATTACTTCTTTGGGTTTTATTGTACTAATGGGGCACAAGTAGTTCGGCCCGTTTGGGATGTGCAATTGAGATTTGAGCAGAGTAAATAACTCTCGAGAAGGTTATAATGGATTCAAGGTTTATTTGTAGCAATCGAGAATGTTTCCAGATTTGTACATGGCTATTTGAGATTTACATTGGATGGTGTCGAGACTCGCGGTATTTTTATATCTATATGGATTCTACATTTCAGTATCAGGGAGGTAAAGGAAACAATTTTAGGTTCACATAAGGTCTCTTCAGAATGGGTATCTGTATTGTGGTACTTTGGGGTGCTAAGAGGGAATACAACGGCTTATGGGCCATCGGGCGGTGTGATTTTATTCTAGGATCTCGTGGGGGTGAGTTTTGGTTAAGGATCATAGTGTTATGGCAAGGATAAGTGTCACCTTGAGGGTAATTCAGAAGGAACTCAAAGAAATAGGACAGTATGGTAGTAGGTTGGATCAACATGGTAATGAGTATGATCGGTTCTTTGGATACTTATGATCTGATGAGCTGCTACATGTGTTTTGTGGTAATACTCTTGGGTTTGGTGACCTGCGTGGCTTGGTTGAGCTAGACAGATTCAGTTTTGATGGCTTGGTTATGTGCAAATGGGTTTCGAAGAGTTCTCGATGGTTTCTACCACAGTTTGAGATGGATATTTCCTAGCGGCGTTAGGAGCATGTTCCGTATTGTGATTTTTCTCCTGGATGGGATCAAATGGAAGGTTTCTGACCGATTGAGTATGTATTTTTCTAGTGACTCAGAGTGGATTATGAGATTCTCGTACTTTTCATATGATGGAATGATGGATACGATGTGTGTGTGGGATTGAGATTTGTGTGTGCAAGGTCACAGTTCAGGTTTAAAGGGAAGGTCATGAATCTTGAACAATATGGATAGTTTTAGGTGTTTAGCTGAATCTACTACTACTTGATATTGCTTGAGAAGGGTGCGCATTTCAAAAGGTGCACTGAGTTTTTACCTACGGATGATTCATTGGTATTGCAGTACTCGCATGGTTGATCGACTGCTGTTATTCAGATTTTGCCATGTGGCACGGAAGAATTATAGAAGTATTCCTCGTAGGATGATTGTGTATGAGAGATGTGTCAGACATTTGGGCGGTGGAGTTTGGATTAGATATGGTGATTCGTGTGTTCTATGGATTTAGATACTGGGAGTTCTCAGAAGCAGATTGTTTCGTGGTTGTGTACTGTGAAAATGTGGTCAAAGTTAGCGAGATGATAGTATGTGCTATTGTTAGGTCATTGTGGACTTTTAGAAGGATATTTATCTATTTGTGAATGACCAGAGTTGATTTGGGGCCCATTGGTAGGTCCAATGAGGATATGTATTCTACACCGGGTCGAATTGGTTGACTCTGTACTGCTATTGTTGAGGGATATGCCATTCGGTTAGAGTTGAGCTTATTCGTGTTCTGATATTTTCTATGGGTTACTCTTCTATGCTATGAGAGGTTATGATTTGTTGTTTATATGCACATATGGTGCGGTTCTATTTGGGCCTTATAGCGGAATTTGAGCGAGATGGGTATTAGGGTGTTGAATGATTGATTGGGCATTGGTTATGTTCTTTCCGGATTGTGGTATTGTGTTATTT
This sequence comes from Nicotiana otophora, assembly GCA_000715115.1. Lineage (NCBI taxonomy): Eukaryota > Viridiplantae > Streptophyta > Magnoliopsida > Solanales > Solanaceae > Nicotiana > Nicotiana otophora. The sequence goes on from AWOL01S0014294.1 coordinate 23,304, forward strand.
GCTTCTCCATGGTTATGGTCATGCACCGTGGGTACTTGATGCCGAATTGCGCGCGATTATTGATTTTGAGCATGGCGGATTGAGGTATTTTATATCGACCCATGTTTGGATGGGGTCACGTATTGCAGCTGGGCTATGATAGGACATGATCCTTTGTGTTGGACTCATGTTTTTTGGTTCTACTGTGTGTGATGGATACTTATCATCGCGTTGTAGTGGTACTTGTTGAGCTTGCGGGACGGTTCTCTCATTTGAGTCATTTTCCATTTTTGGGTATATTTGAATTGTTGCTTATTGGTGCACGGATGCACATGTTATGATTCTAAGTAGTATTGGTGTGGTATGTCAATGTAATAGTTGTGCTTGATGAGGTAAGATCATTAGACCTACGATGGATACTATCGGATTTGATTATGGTATGTTTGGAAGAATAATATCGGAAGTCGGCTTAGGTTTTGGTTCATGTCGGATGAGAGAGAGCTCCATGACTTGTTGATCTGATGAGTGGTTAAGAGTTTCTGCATGTTTCTTTCATCATTGTCAGTGTACAAAGGTTCAGAACAAGAATTTAGTTGATATGAGGTTTGTTACCGGTGTGGAGTTGGTTATCGAGCATCTATTGTGGTCGGAAGTTATTGCTATGAGTATTTGAGTTATGTGGTATATATGTGATTGTGTCTTGGGTTATGGTTATGGCTTGATGCATCTTGTTCGTCTTATACACTGTGTAGATGCGAGATTTGGGTATTGTAGGGAATTCCGGATGTTGGAACTTGGGTTCCAAGGTTTATGGGCTAAGGTTGAATAAAGAATCTTCAGTTTGGTTGTGTTGTCAGGATTATATGAACTAGGGTGTCATGGGATCACCACCGGGTATGTTCATGGTAAGGCTACACGACGATTTGATGGCTTTGGAATGACTCTGGGCTCATTCGAGGACTAACGTATGTTTAAGTGAGGGAGAATATAACGACCCGACCGGTTGTTTTGAGCATTTGCATTCCGTTCAGCCGTTTAAAATCTTGAGTAGCTTCATATGATGTATTATGACTTGTGTGAATCGTCAGTTTTGGTTTTCAGGTTATTTGGAATTGATTTGGAAGAACGTTTCTCAACTAGGAAGTTTTAAGTTGGAAGAGTTGACCAACTTGGACTTTTTAGTACTTGACCTCACATCGAAGTTTTGATGGTTCCGTTAGGTCCGGATGGTGATTTTGGACTTGGGCTTATGCTTGGATTTGCATTTGGATATTTCTAAAAGGTTTCGACACTATTTGGCGAAAGTTAGAAATTTAAAGGTTTGGAATATTCATAAGTTTGACCGCGAGTTGACTTTGATGATATCGGGTTCAAATTATGATTTCGGAAATTGGAATAGCTTCATTATATCATTTGGGACTTGTGTGCAAAATTTGAGTTCATTCCGAGTTGATTTGATAAGGTTCGGCACGCGTTTTGGAAGTTGAAAGATTAAAGTTCATTAAGTTCGATTTGAGGAGCGATTCGTGGTTTTGATATTGTTATGCGTGATCTGAGGCCTCGAGTAAGTTTGTTTTATATTATAGGACTTGTTGGTATGTTCGGACCGAGTCCTAAGGGGCTCGGGTGAGTTTCAGATAAATTTGGGTTGTGTTACGCTCGTTTTTGATGTTTCGACATTGTTTCTTCAAGCACAAGTGGTACTATATTAAGCAAATGAGTTCCGATTTTTGTTTTAATTAAAGCATTTGATCTGTATCGTAATTTTGGAACCATAGCAATTGGAATCATCAAGTTTCGACATCGTATGAGGAATTTATGGTCATTGTACTAAGAATTGGGTTACCATATTTTGTTTCAGATTAATTACGTAAAAGTCACTGAATTCGTATTTAAAAATCTGCTCTATTTTCAAATATTGAAACCAACATATCTCCTTCATTATAAGGTCAAATGGTGTGATTCCAAAAGCCTAACTTGACTAAATTTGCAAGGAATCCATTGGAGGCATCAAAAGTGAGTTTCAAGATCATTTGGCACAAGAAACGAGGCATAACATCTCGCAAAAACATATAATATCAAGGGTTTGTTCATTTGGTCAAAATTTTAGTTGGGGAGCTCGGATTTGGGTGATGTTGGAGGAGATTTTCATCACACGAATTGGGGTAAGCATTCTTAACTCAGTTTTGATTATATTTCATGAATCTATTCTCGTTTTTGGCATTTGGTGGATGAATTCAAAAGAGAAATTTGGGGTTTTTGTCTAAAGTTTCATAGAGTGAATTTTTGAGCTTTAAACATCTATTCAGAGTCGGATTTGAGTGAAACTTGTCTGGTTGGACTCGTAACTGAATGGGTTGTCGAATTTTGTAAGTTTCATCAGGTTCTGAGGTGCGGGCCTGGGTTTGACGGTTTGGTTGACTTCGGGATTTTGATTAAAGAATCGACCATTATCATTTTGAATTGTTTCCTTAGGCATTATTTGATGTATTTGAGTTGATTTTGGCTAGTTTTGAGTGGTTCGGAGGTTGATGTGCGCGATATGGAATTTTTAGAGTATTGGTTGGCTTGCTCGGTATTGAATTCGTCTTGTGTGAGTTAAGAATCCTATCTAAACTTAGTTGAGACACTAGTTTCCTGAATTATTTGTGATAGCCACGCGCTATGGGTGCGCATATGTGAGGGTTTTGAGCCCATGTGCAAGCACCAGGGTATTTATCCATGCTCGGGGTAGTGCTTAGGCTATGATATGCCTAGAGTTGACTGTTAAGCTTTATGCTATAATGGTTTTCATATTTGTATCATTGTTGTGAACTATTTGAGTCATGTTTGAGGTTACGACGTGGCTAATTCCCTAAATAAAACATGGTAATTGCTAGGTCTGTGATAAATTGCCGATTTGAGCTACGATAGAACACATTGCAGATGCCTACACTTTAGCATGCAATTATACCAGTCCAGGAACATGAAATCTGATATTTTATCCATCATATACATGTGTTCTTGTATACTAGCTTCTGTGAGATATGATTTGGACTGCTGTGCCCGTGACCACATCGGGCGGATTGATACTATGGCGCGTAAGTTGTCTGTGCGGATCCAGACATTGATACTATAGCATGTGAGTTGTCCGTGCAGATCCATATATTAATACTATAGCACGTGAGTTATCCGTGCGGATCCAGATATTGATACTATAGCACGTGAGTTGTCTGTGCAGCACATGAGTTGTCCGTGCAGATCCAAATATTGGTACTATAGCACGTGAGTTGTCTGTGCAGTTGATATTGGTGTGAGCTCTGGGAGAGCTGGTTACATTTCATGATTGCATACTTATTTATACCATTAAATTAGTGAATTGAATGGAAACAAAATGAGAAATTTTGTAAAAACCTTTCAAAATGTAAAATAAGAATTTGAGGAACGATCCGATGTCGGAAATCTTTCAGCTTCATCTATAGTTCTTGCTTCTTTTATCTCACCGAGGTTAGTTAGGATTCTTATTGAGTACATAGGGTCTGTTGTACTCATACTATACTTCTGCATCTTGTGTGCAGATACTTGTATTGATGCTGCTGTGTATGGTGAGGGATGACATTGAAAGATGCACCTGCATTCCAGTTATGTCTATCACTTGTTCTTGGTAGCATTAGATTCAGATTCTGTTCATTTACATTTCAAACAGACGATGTAATTATTTTAATTCAGTTTTGTGAAAAATCTAAGTCTTAGTGGCTCATGACTTGTACTACCAGTCCTTGGCAACTCTTTGTATATAAGTTCAGTTTTATTATCATTATTTCTCTCCGTAAATCTCATTTGAATTGGATTATTGTTAAATTGACTTACCTAGCGGGTGGGGCTTAGGTGCCATCACGACTAGTTAGATTTTGGGTCGTGACAGACCCACTGTTGATCTATTTCAGCCATATGAAATAATTAATTGGGTCAACGTCTTTATATAGGGACTATTTTATTTTAGTTGAGGGAGATTCAATGGCATAGCTACACACAATGAAGGAGGGGCAGTTGAACACCTTTAATCATAAGTTATACTCTGTAAAAAATTATATTGAGTATATATGTTACAATTACTTTTTATAAATTCATATTAAATTTTTAATATCATTAGCGAGATTTTTTATTTCACCACTGATGAGATTGTATCATCAAATTATAAAGTTCCTTAAAGGTGAAAATATGTCAAAATATACCACCGCAGAATTCAGAATTGTCAATATTACACCAAATTTGTTATAAGAAATATCAAATTATGGCAAATGTCTACTCTTTCTCCATGATCTTCATCTTAAATGCTTAATGACATATTCAATGACATATTATCTTCACTTTTTATGCCTATATAAAGGCCTGTAACAGATAGACAAATACACACAATTGAAGTAGAAAATCTCTTCCTTCTCTCTATTTCTATTTCTTGTTCATGTTTTACTAAATTGCTTTTATTGCATAACACGTTATCAACACGAAGTTCTAGCCAACTGAGTTGTTATAATGCGGCTAGTGCCGGTAGCATCATTTAATGTTAATAATATTGTAAGAACGATGACGGTATAAGGTGTACAACGCCATCATATATTCGGCCATCACGGCTAGCCTTTTCTAATTAGTTTTCAAGTTTCTTTACACTTTGCTATTTATGTTTCCATACATAAACAAACTTGCTTTACGGAAAAGTTTTTATTGAAAGTTCATCAAATTAAGTAAGGATTTTTGGTGTAAAGAACGATAAATATTTTTCCTATAATAAGTATTATGTTCCTATGGTTAATATTAAGAAACACGAAGTGAAGACTTTTGAGAGACCACATATTTTTTCTTTCTATTTTATCACATATTTCTTCCATTTTAAAGTGGGATAATTATCACAAAGGACATGTAAATTTTAATTGATTATGTATTTTTCAATATTTTCTTGATACTTTTTATTTGATTGAGTTCAGTTAATGAAAGTTTGCATATGCAAATTAAATTCAATCGCCACCAATAGTGGAAACCCGTCCCATAAGTCTAAAATAAGACATGATGTTACCGTGAAGGTATGAATAGATGTGGACGTGGTAATATACGAAATTATAATCATCATTATTATAGTAATGAGAACAATAATGGCTCTCAAAATAATCCTTCACTTTGTGAAAGTGATGTTTGCCATTGATATGGCATGAAATTTTATAAAACATGCATGGATTATTATGTTCCATTCCTAAAGTGAATGTAAAAATAATGTGATAATCATTATGAATACATATTCATTCTTGGAAGAATATGAACGTGCTAGTGGTAGTAAATATACCACACTCACCTCGAGAAGGGGGTTTGAGATAAATAAGAAAATAATGTCATTATTATGGCATGAATGGTCATTGGTCATGTACCTATTCTACGCCAAAATATTTTGGCAGTGTGATTATTAAAGGACAACAATAATGCAAGAAACATATCTTGCATCTAATTTAGACCATGGCCGTAATGATATAACTTTCTCTTTAAAAGAGATATTTACCATATAGATGTTGATGAATATATGGTAGTACAAAATTAATTGAAGGCTTTGGAAGAGCTACTATAACTCTGCCTAAGGGAACAATACTTATCATAGAGAATGCAATGTTCTCCTCCAAGTCCAAGAGGAACTTGTTGAGTTTTAAAGATATCCGCCGAAATGAATTTCATATTGAGACAATAGATGAGAATAATCTCGAATATCTCATCATTACCAAGAATGTCTCTGGCCAGAAAAGGGTTATTGAGAAGTTCTGTCACGACCTGAAATTTCCACCTTCGGACCATGATGGCGCATAACATTTCACTTGCTAGGCAAGACAACGTTAGAATAATATTATCTATTTTTAAAATAATTTTTAAATTTATTAATAATCAAAGAACAAATGCAGAAGTAAAGTCTGAAATGTAGTGAATAATCTATAAAAATAACGGTGTCTAAATATCATCTCAGAATTGGTGTCACAAGTGCACGAGCTTCTAGAATAATACAAATAAAGGTCTTAATAAAAATAAGCTGTCTGAAAATAAACACACAACTAAAGTAAAATAGATGGGGACTTGAAAACTGCGGACGCCATGCAGTTATACCTCAAGTCTCCTCCGAGTAGCTGAAATCCGAGCAAGTCTATGGCACGCCGCTGGGACTCCAAAATTTGCACAGGAAGTGCAGAGTGTAGTATCAGTACAACCTACCCCATGTACTGGTAAGTGCTGAGCCTAACCTCGACGAAGTAGTGACGAGGCTAAGGCGAGTCACTTACATTACCTGTACGCAATATTAGTAACAACAACAATAATAGAAATAAATCAGATAACTCATTTATAATAATTGAAGCCAACTCAGCAGTCATAACCAATTATCATTTCCATCAATTCTGTTGCAGCGTGCAACCCGCTCTCACAATATATTCACATTCAATTTTGTTGCAGCGTACAACCCGCTCTCA